>CM059810.1:10115519-10228019 GCA_030435695.1 Brachymystax lenok tsinlingensis | reverse complement strand
GGCGCGCTATCGACTGTGCCGCAAAAGCACGCTCAAGCGGCAGAGTCGATATCCGCGCTTATAAACCCCAGGGTCGTTACAATACATTTCTGGTCTTATCGTTTGTTCTCTATTTCTTATTTTCTCGTGCTTGTGGGGTTCCCTGTACTACCGATTACGACATGGTCTAAGCTGGTCGGGAACAAGGCGGGGGACCATTCAATGCAAAAAAAAAAAAAAATGGAATATCTTTGCAGGTGCGCGGACATCGACTGTAAGGGAAAAGTCGTCTGGAGGAGCGATTGCATTCATTTGCTCTAAGTTAGCTTCACCTAATGAAACTCTCCCCGGCTGTAAACATACATTACTTCTGATGTTTGTTCCACAAATGTCAGTGAATGTCAGAGAAATGTCAGCGAGGGCACACTTTACACTGCTGTGTGTGTATGTGTGTCCGTGCGTGCGTGCGACTCTGTATGTGTGCGTGTGTGTGTGTGTGTGTGTGTGTGGAGTCTGTCTGAACTCATCCTCACTGCAAAGGACACTTATTTTTTGGTTTAATTCCAGGAGTTTGTAAAGACCTACAGGTGAAGGCCTACAGGTAAAGGCCTACAGGTATTTTGGGCAATTCCTACGACATTTCAAAATAAGTGCTTTACTTCGATGACTCTTCTTTATGTGTTGGAAGAGCCACTCAATTAGGCGTCTTACAATGCCGATTTTACAATGTGTTTCTTGTTCATTTGATACTGTTTGAAATAGTCCCAATTCAGGCTAGAAGGCAAGATTTTGTCTTTGTAGGTGTAGACTTCATGTGGAGCATATTTAAATACTATAGAAGAGAATGAGAGCTGAATGCTGGCCAGTCTTCCCAGAGGCTTTATTCACCCCCAGCCTTGTTTTAGAGGCCCTTAGTCCAGAACAATCACTCTCCCTCAACCCCCTCTCCCCCTTGTCCACCAGACAGAGGTACTGGACCCCCAGCCCACATGCCCCAGCTGGCAACGTTGGACTGGAGTGTTGCTTAGCTTCACGTCCCCATGGCAACGGCAGCCCTCCTCCCTCCTCTGCCCCCTCTCCATCCTTCTGCTGTGGACTCTATCGGCCCCAAATAACCCCAGTGAGTCAGATCCCCTACTGACAGTAGTATAGTCTGTAGAAGGAGGCCCCTACACAAGCATATGTCAGGGTTTAGACCTCACTGTGTGTGTGTGTGTGTGTGTGTGTGTGGCGTGGTAGTACTACCTATTATCATTATAGGTAGCTTATTATAACCAATTAGGCCACGTTGATCTTCAACGGATAATTATGTAAATTCAACTCTTTTTTTAAGTTTGGCACATCTGAACTTTCAGACATAATGTGCAGGAATTTGTTAATCGACTTTATTTAAATGTGAGTGGTACTTCTCACCTCGCCTCAGCTATATACTCCTAAGGGTTTTTCCAATGGTGATCATTGGAATTCCACTTAGTTCCGTACTTCTCAACTCAGATCAGCCAAACTGCTCTATTTTTCAGACAGATCTCTCTCTCTCTCTCTCTCTCTCTCTCTCTCTCTCTCTCTCTCTCTCTCTCTCTCTCTCTCTCTCTCTCTCTCTCTCTCTCTCTCTCTCTGATATTTCCAAATGGATCCTTGCCTGTGTCTCTGCCTTAATCAGAGACTCACCTGCATATATTAGCCCTGTTCTTCAAAGCCACTGCTCAAGCTTTTGTACCCACATATGTTTTTACTAATCAGAATCCCGCTCGCTCGCTCTCGGTCCCACCGAAAGGAATGACTGAGAGGCAAATCTAGGCCAACACACTCTTCTGAATGACAATCAGGTTTGAAGGCAGTAGGCAAAACAGTGCGTGGTGTCCCTGAATCACATTCACGCCTTAGTAAAAACACTTCAACACAACACCATTAAAGAATCTCGGTACAGACTCTTCCATTCTAGTTAACGTGGAAGTGTCTTTACTGTGAATCTTTTAACTGCTGAGGGTTCGAGATCACACAAGGTTGGTGGCAACTTAATTGGGGAGAATGGGCTGGTGGTAATGAAGTGGAACGGTATCCAATAGATCGGATACATGGCTCCGTTCCAGACGTTATTATGAGCTGTCCTCCCCTCAGCAGCCTCTACGGGTGGAGATGTGAGTGGTGTAGTTGCCCTTTAATGCAATTTTCTTTCGTCATTTACATGTATTTTTTCATTAAAGTAGTTCACTGGCCTTTTACTTGTGTTAGTGGACCGACATGGATCTCCGTAGTGTGGGGCAAAACGTTTTTTGTTTTTTTCAGCATCTTGCTTTGTCAGAAATAGGTAGTTGTATAATTAACAACAGTATCTTGTAGGATTCAATGGTTTGGATTTGTAAGAGTTGTTGCCCTGTCCCTGCAATTGTCATTCTAATGGAATCCAGAAAGAACAAAACCCTGGTCCTCAAAACATTTATATCAAAAGGTGCAAAATTATAGTCAAAGACAAAACAGCCACATCAAATTAAATATTATTTTTCTTGATCAAATAACTTTTTTTTGTGCAGTATTAATTTACTGTTATTACAAACCACTTAATGTAAAGACATTACTGTATAGTAGATAGGCTGGTCATCTAGGTTTGTACCTTCCATCATCAAGAAGAGAAACAATGCACAGCACTGTCATTGAGTACATTGAGACGTCAAGTGCTTCGCGGTGTGCTGATGTGGCTCAGTTGGTAGAGCATGGCGGTTGCGAATGCTAGGGGTTGTTGGTTTGATTCCCACGGGGGACAGTGAATGCACTCACTGCTGTAAGTTGGTCCTGGACAAGAGAGTCTACTGAAAAAGAATGAATAGACCATTTCAGTTTTGCAAAGTATCTCAAACTGGAAAACATATGTCTAGCAAGTGTTTTTATATATTCCACAGATATCAGACTCAAGTTATAAATGCTGGTAAACATTCAAATACATTTAGTTTAGTGTTGCACTGGGCCTGCTAGTCCTGTATTAGTGGAACCATTTAGACATCTTCAGCGCGGGCAATTCTTTTTTGCTAAATCGCAGCACCCCCACCCCAATTCTACTCTCTGGTCCATGCCCAGGTTTGCAGAAATAGGAAGAAGTTTAAAGTCTCATTGTTTCCCCAAGTTGTGATAGTTATTGGCTGAACCAGGATAGAGTTGATATGCTTCTCTTTCAAGTGTGTTTTGAGGCGTTTGCCACCATCCCACTAGTCTCCTCTGTCTGAACTAGTTTTATGTCTCTCCCCGTCAAAAAGGAAACATGAAGCTCCAAAGCGACTCCATTAAGTTGAACACTCTCTAATCCATCCCTCTTTTAAACTCCTGTTGATGGTGCATGAAGTGTCACTGCCTAGGAATAGAGGGAGACAGAAAACGGGGCATTCTTCGAAATATGCCTCGCCACTGAAATAACAAGCTTATACACACAGTGTCTCTCTCTCTCTCTCTCTCTCTCTCTCTCTCTCTCTCTCTCTCTCTCTCTCTCTCTCTCTATGTTTTGCCTCTAACCAAACGAGTGTTTTTCTAACTTCTCTGTCTGTTTTGTTTCCTCCACCAGAGACCATGACCACCGCTACGTCCCCGATCCTGTTGAAATGGGACCCCAAGAGCCTGGAGATCCGCACCCTGACCGTGGAGCGGCTGCTGGAGCCCCTGGTCACACAGGTAGGGACACATAGCTTTAGCAGAGGCGTTAGCTCAGCAGGCAAACACAGTCGTTGGTTCAGCGAACCGCGCTCGCGTGATGAGTAACCGTGCTGCCTAAACTCTAGCCTGGGCTTCGCCTGTCTTGCGGTGCGCCGAAGACCTAGGTTTAAACCCAGCTGGTCACTTACTCACCGGTTATAGCTGGCGACAAGGTAGGGCGCTTTCTGGTTTTACTGGTAATAAAGTCACTGGTTATAAAATCTAAGCTATACTTGGGGTTGGACCAACCAAGTCATCTGGCTAGTGAGAGACAGTTTTAACAGAGGTGGTTCGGCGACCCACGATCTTGTGATGAGTAACCTTACCTGGGCTGCAGCCTAGGCTTTAGCTCGTTGGGCTAACACGGTCTTGTGGTGCACAGGAGACTTGGGATCAAAACCCAGCCGAACTCACACTCGCTGGTTACAGCTGACAACAAAGCTGACAGCATGCTGGAATGACTATCAGGCAGAGAGATTCTGTATGGAAAAGGCTCCAAAAGATAAAAGTTATTCTTTCCATAGAGGCATTCCCCAGAAACTAGCAACCACTTCTCTAAGACAGCTTTGATAAACCTGCAGCTTCAGGGCAGGCAGCACACACACACACACACACACACACACACACTGTCCATTTCTGTTTTGAAAATGCTAGACTTACTGTTTAGCCTTGTAATCTACAACCCCTTTACTCCAGCTTCCCCTTGAGAGTTTTGGAAGTATTGATTCTACTCTTCTTGCCAGCTTCGGTCGGCCCCGTTGGTATCGAGCATAATTTGTGTCCTCTTTAATCTCTGCTGTTGATTTTATTTCTGGTTTAGTGACGGATGGTTCTGGGGTGCCTGGACAACTGGCTTAACAAACAAGCAACAACAGCCAAACAGATGCAGTCTTTAAAGCATGACTTGATGTGTGAGAAAATAGAGAATGGCATTTGATTTCCTTCTGAGGCACTGAGGTTTGTTATTCCTAAAGAAAGCAAAATGTTTCGAACAAGTGTGCGGGAATTAGCCTGTATTCTGTGATGAAGCAAAATGAACCAGAATGTGTAGCTTGTAGTGCTGTGTAGCAACTGGTTGCTTGTCGAACAACAGTTCAGTAATTGTTGTCCTAGTGTGTATGTGCTGGTTGATTTGTGGCGATGATGGCAAGGACAATTGAAAGTCACCGGCAGTTCTTTGGCTAACATTGTATTGCAAACCCACCCCCTGTCTAACACACACACACACACACACACACACACACACACACACACACACACACACACACACACTCAGTGTTGCTAGAGTTTGGCCACAGAATGGGATGTTGCTGAGGGCTGGGAAGCCCCCACACTGGGAGGAACATGTCAGACACCACACTGATTGGAACAGAGATAATACACTGCTCTGAGCTAGAGATGAGAGAGTCAGCTTTTGTTTGTCTAGCCTATTTGTGGATGAGAGAGACATTAGTGTGTTTATGAACCCTGCCCTCTTTCTCTCTCTGCTGTGTGAGGGAGAAGGCTTCCACCATCTCTCTCTCTCTCTCTCTCTCTCTCTCTCTCTCTCTCTCTCTCTCTCTCTCTCTCTCTCTCTCTCTCTCTCTCTCTCTCTCTCTCTCTCTCTCTCTCTCCTTGACTCTCCTATACTGCTTCAACTTAGTAATATAGCCTGGGTCACTATACTGCAGCTCAACAGTAAAATATGAAAATGCTATACTTCATCGACCACGTAGCTATTACACGACCACGTAGTTCATGAAGGCAGCCGTTCTCCCAAAGAGTGCAGCAGCAGCGGAAAACGCTAAAATCACAGCTCGAAGGGAGACAACGGAGAGATTTGATTTGAAATAGATGAGAGGAAACATCGTCTTTGATTGATTTGGTTCATTTCAGGCACTTTTGTTTTTGTTTCCATATGTTTCCTACTCTTTATATTTGCCAGGGATGACGGCCTGTGACAACTATCTGTCAAGCGGTTGTCTCATCTGTACCGTGTCGCTTCGACGAGAAGAGGAAAGGGAAACAGACGGAGGAGCAGAGGAGAGTAGCGGGTGAAGAAGTAAAGGAGGGTAAAAGAGAGATGAGAGAATGTGTTTTGGCTTGTATTGGCTGTGCAGGTGTCTACACTGACAGTAGATGCGTCTACAGGTGTACACAGCCTATTTTGGGTTAACAGTTTAGTGAGGAAGGCAGATGGATGTACTAGTTTCCATATTATAGGCTAGTTTAGGACAATTTCCATGTTTGGAATAGTTTAGGACAGTTTCCATGTTTGGGATAGTTTAGGACAATTTCCATGTTTGGAATAGTTTAGGACAGTTTCCATGTTTGGGATAGTTTAGGACAATTTCCATGTTTGGAATAGTTTAGGACAGTTTCCATGTTTGGGATAGTTTAGGACAGTTTCCATATTATAGGCTAGATTAGGACAATTTCCATGTTTGGAATAGTTTAGGACAGTTTCCATGTTTGGGATAGTTTAGGACAGTTTCCATGTTTGGAATAGTTTAGGACAGTTTCCATGTTTGGGATAGTTTAGGACAGTTTCCATGTTTGGGATAGTTTAGGACAGTTTCCATATTTGGGATAGTTTAGGACAGTTTCCATGTTTGGGATAGTTTAGGACAGTTTCCATGTTTGGGATAGTTTAGGACAGTTTCCATATTTGGGATAGTTTAGGACAGTTTCCATGTTTGGGATAGTTTAGGACAGTTTCCATGTTTGGGATAGTTTAGGACAGTTTCCATGTTTGGAATAGTTTAGGACAGTTTCCATGTTTGGGCTAGTTTAGGACAGTTTCCATGTTTGGAATAGTTTAGGACAGTTTCCATGTTTGGGATAGTTTAGGACAGTTTCCATGTTTGGGATAGTTTAGGACAGTTTCCATGTTTGGGCTAGTTTAGGACAGTTTCCATGTTTGGGCTAGTTTAGGACAGTTTCCATGTTTGGAATAGTTTAGGACAGTTTCCATGTTTGGGATAGTTTAGGACAGTTTCCATGTTTGGAATAGTTTAGGACAGTTTCCATGTTTGGGATAGTTTAGGACAGTTTCCATGTTTGGGCTGGTTTAGGACAGTTTCCATGTTTGGGATAGTTTAGGACAGTTTCCATATTTGTTTAGTAGCCTTATTTACAGTAGTTGCATCAACGAAGTGATTTGAAATCACACTCAAGGCCTGTGAAATTCCAATGTTGAGCTTTTTCAAATGTCATGGTCTCCAACAGAGATCAGTCGGGAGCGCTCGCTCCAACGTAGGACTTCTGAAGCTTTACCAGTGATTCAACTTTAAAACTAATTCTGCTTCATCTTTTATCTGAGAGACTTCAGCCATCTGTAACTTCCACCTTCAAGAAACTTCGGTGTTGAGAAATTCAAGTGCCACTTCACCGTGTATTCACACTTTCCGTTGTATTTAATAGAACATACGTTCAATAATATTTTCTCTGGGATTCAATCTCAGGCAAGTCAAGTTAAATAAATGACTGAAATCAATGCATGAATGGATGGATGGACAATGTCTTTGTGAATAGACTAGAATAGAATGGCATTGACAGGGATGAGTTGGCTCGGGCCTCTTGCTAGCTACTCGAGGAGCGCTAGTTTCATCCGAGTGAGGTAATCACACTCTCTCTTTTGCTCGCTCGCTCACACACACACACACACACACACACACACACACACACACACACACACACACACACACACACACACACACACACACACACACACACACACACACACACACACACACACACACACACACACACACGTCAGACTCATCTCTGTGGGTAACCAAGCGGTGCTGCCACCCAGGACCACACAGGGATCCAAATGGGTCAGCTCCTCCTTGGCTAGCCGGGGGGGAAAGGCCAGGTGGAGTCATGCTTGACCACTGATGCCCTTTTGTTTGCCTCAGCCACTGTGGAAAGGTCTGTTACCACTCTGAGGAAGAGAGATAGAAGTGTGTAAGCGTGTGTGTGTGTGCAAGCGTGTGGGTCCGAGTTCACGCTCGTGCTTGTGCATGCACGGTCTGGATCACGACCCTGTCACGTCTGAGCAGCGATGGTGTGGTTCTGCTTCCTTGCCTCGTTCGTTTTGGGCACAGTCCTCCGGGGCGGCTGAGTCTCTCCAGACTAGGCCCATGACGGCCGTTTACACTTTACAGTTGCTACGCTAACTCAGCCCAACACGGTGTCGAAGCTCTGCAGAACTCTGTTTGAGATTGGATATGAAAGTACAGTATAGACGGTGCCACGCTCTATGCTCTCCTGTCCCATTCATCAGCATACAGTCTCTATCTATCTCTGGTATATAAACTGAACCTATACGACCATACCTATTTTCATGCCGTCTAACTAGGCCCATCTCATGTCCTAGGCCTCTAGACTATTCTGTCAGATCTGATTGAACTGAGGCGGCATATTGTAGCCCACTGCCCCCTTTCTGGCTTTGGAGTGAAGTATGATGAATGTGATTCATGAGGTGGACATGTGGTGTGGTTTGGCAGCGCAACAACTTTGTCTCTGCTTGTTGGTGATTGGGAGTGTCCGTCTTTGTCCCTAGTACACGAGTAGCTCATTCCCCTCAGCCTGTGTTTTCTCTCTGTCTCTCTCTCTCTCTCTCTCTCTCTCTCTCTCTCTCTCTCTCTCTCTCTCTCTCTCTCTCTCTCTCTCTCTCTGTGTGTGTGTGTGCTTGTGTGACATCAAATGATTTTTCATACAGCCTGTGTCATTAATCCCTGTCTGTCTGGCCCTGTGCTGACTCTAACCCCTCGCCCCTGACACGTCCTGTAGATAATCGGTATGGCCCTGTGCTGACTCTAACCCCTCGCCCCTGACACGTCCTGTAGATAATTGGTATGGCCCTGTGCTGACTCTAACCCCTCGCCCCTGACACGTCCTGTAGATAATTGGTATGGCCGTGTGCTGACTCTAACCCCTCGCCCCTGACATGTCCTGTAGATAATTGGTATGGCCGTGTGCTGACTCTAACCCCTCGCCCCTTACACGTCCTGTAGATAAATGGTATGGCCCTGTGCTGACTCTAACCCCTCGCCCCTGACACGTCCTGTAGATAATTGGTATGGCCCTGTGCTGACTTTAACCCCTCGCCCCTGACACGTCCTGTAGATAAATGGTATGGCCCTGTGCTGACTCTAACCCCTCGCCCCTGACACGTCCTGTAGATAAATGGTATGGCCCTGTGCTGACTCTAACCGCTCGCCCCTGACACGTCCTGTAGATAAATGGTATGGCCCTGTGCTGACTCTAACCCTCGCCCCTGACACGTCCTGTAGATAATTGGTATGGCCCTGTGCTGACTCTAACCCCTCGCCCTTGACACGTCCTGTAGATAATTGGTATGGCCCTGTGCTGACTCTAACCCCTCGCCCCTGACACGTCCTGTAGATAATTGGTATGGCCGTGTGCTGACTCTAACCCCTCGCCCCTGACACGTCCTGTAGATAAATGGTATGGCCCTGTGCTGACTCTAACCCCTCGCCCCTGACACGTCCTGTAGATAATTGGTATGGCCCTGTGCTGACTCTAACCCCTCGCCCCTGACACGTCCTGTAGATAATTGGTATGGCCCTGTGCTGACTCTAACCCATCGTCCCTCGCCCCTGACACGTCCTGTAGATAAATGGTATGGCCGTGTGATGGCCGAGCTGCTCCCAGTAAACACAGCATGTGCTTGCAGACTGACATGAGAAGTGGATGAGTGCTTGGCTTCAATAGGATACATGGGCTAATGTAGACCCACGCGTGTGGTTGCTTGTGTGTGCAAACTGTGCTTTCCAACTCTGGTTGGTATTTCTATGTAGTTTGCATGTCTCTGTGATAGCTTCTTTTAGTTTTTGATTTGTGTACCTACATGTGTAGGCCAATGTGTCCTCATATCTCCTAAGCTTGATCTTTTTCATTGTGAGTGGCTTTGTTTCCTGCAGACCCACATACAGATGTAGGCTCTTAATTTGATCACCAGGTTGCAGGATAACTTCCCTGCAACTTGTAGTGTATTTGAGATTTAAAAAGGCTTCAGAAGTTTGAAATTTCCCCTTTTGAATTTTTGGACTTGACTTTCCCTTACAAAAAAATGCATCAACCCCTACAAAAATGTCCATTGATTGTAATCCACATAATAATTCACATTTCGTGTTACTGCAGGATTATTTTCTTGCTTTTTTTTCTTCAGCAAACTGGCTGAAATTAAGATCCTACACCTGTAAGGGGAGATGTGCTTCTTATTACCTTAGAATTATATCTCGTTTTAATGAAATATCAATTTACAGGCAGCAGGTTGACAAATTGAATCTGCAAATTGAGTTTGGCTAACCCTTATTGAAGGGTTAGTTCATCCAGGATTAAATTAATCCTACACAGTGAGTGAAGCCGTATAAACAGTGACACACCACACACACACATAGGCTATTTATCGTTATCCTATTATCCTATTATCCTATTATTATATTCTAACGTACAAATTATGTTCCGTTGTGAATGAATCCAGAATCATGCAGACAGAGATTGAACCCCTTTCTAAACAGCTATTCTCAGAGACACACATAAGCGATGTAACGTTATTGTATTCGCCTTTATGTTAAAGTGTAGCAAAACAATGTTTGTTCCATTGCGTACAACATGTTATTCTGGTCCCTAGGAGGACTAAAGGAAAGTCACAACTAAGTAATTACTTTATGTGTCTGCGTGTGTGCGTGTGTGTGTGTGTGTGTGTCTGCGTGTGTGCGTGTGTGTGTGTGTGTGTGTGTGTGCACATGTGTGTGTGTGTGTGATCATTCATTTACCTCAGCCACCCATGCCTGATCCTCTTGGCAATTATGATCCGTTTGAGTCTCCCTGCAAAAAACGAACCTAATGTGAAACATGAGTTACGCTGTCACACACAGAAACACGATTAAATTATTCCATTTCATAAATAGAAGAATCGGGTAAATTACTGTTACTGTTGTTTCTTTAAAGCTACAATCTGGCATTTTGTTTATCAGAAGAAGAAAAAAACGGCGCCACTTGTTTCGGTATGAAGTGGAGCGATGGGGCCAGGGAAACGGGAACCCCTCTCAAATTCATAGCCATCGTTCTACACGGTAAATCAAATCTAGTTGTTTCAGCTAATTATTATTAAGTAGCTGGTTACACAGACTTTTTTTTTTTGGGGGTGTTTCTAAACTTTTCAGTCTCAAGTGTTACCTGAAGATAAATAAATAAATGTTGGCCTGAACTTGGCTCCAACTTAGAAAGGCTACATACAGTTCGCTTAAAAATGATGTTTTTGCTGAAATTGTCTCATATGTTCATTCATACGGATAAAGTAAATACAGATAGTTAATCGGAGCATCTTACTTCTTAAAACGGGCTGTGGAGCTAGCTACCCAGACACACACACACAGTGCTCACAACGTACAATGTTTTCAATTAGTTACAAAGCCTTTGCTGTATATTGTTGCGTGGGCTTTTCCTGGGTAGGGTAGACTGCAGCCACCCCAAGGCTATATGATGCTACTTTTAAAAGGGCCCGATGATGTGACATACTGACTCCACTGTCCAGTCTATTTAGAGTCACACAGACACACACACACACACAGTCACACATGCACACACACACACACGCATTAACGCAGGGCCGGTCCTGGACACACAGACACACAGTCACACACACACACAAACAGACAGACACACACCCACACACAGACACGGAGGTATTTAATCCGTGCACGGGACACTACTGGAGTATTTGGCTATATCGACATCTTGTGTCCGTCAAACACGTAGGCTTATTTTTTTTGGAAAGAGGAAGAAATAGGCTCCAATTTTATATTTAATATTTTAATTCTGTAATTCTATGATTATGTCCGTAACAAATGTAGGTGCACTTATAGGAGGACCCAGGCAGATGGGAATTATATTCGAACTCGGAGTGTTACGATGTGGCTATCAACAGAGTTTCCTACTAATGATATGACCTGTGTCATTACACATGGCACGACCCCAACACTTGGTACAAATATTTTAATATTCCTGTAGAACTGTAGTAAAAAAAGTTTGTTTCGCTGGAGCAGTGTAAAAATCAGCTTCATGTCAATGAGCCAGCCTTAACGAATATCGTTTATTTACGTGTTGAATTTGATCGACCGAGATCAGTTTTCAGTATTTATTTATTTCGTTTTCCTCTTCTCTTTCCTCTTCTGCGGTGCTGCATTGCAGTCAGCTGATGTTTTTTCTCTGTCCATGGTCCTGAAATCAAATCATCTGAGAGAGACACACAGAGAGATAGAGATAGGGGGGACAGAGAGAGGGAGATAGGGGGGAAAGAGAGAGAGAGAGAGATATTATGATGTAGTCTATTTAAAAAATATATATATATATACACACAAAGTAAACAGGTGAAAGATTATATTACAAATTATTACAAATTGAAAGTAATATTACAAATTAATGCAAGTGTATGATCAATGCTTACCTTCTCAATGTAGGCAGCAGCCTCTCTTAGTTAATGATTGCTGTTTAGCAGTCTGATGGCCTTGGGATAGAAGTTGTTTTCAATCTCTCAGGTCCCAGCTTTGATGCACCTGTACTGACCTCACCTTCTGGGCGATAGCGGGGTGAACAGGCAGTGGCTCGGGTGGTTGTTGTCCTTGATGATTTTTTTGGGCCTTCCTGTGACATCGGGTGGTGTAGGTGTCCTGGAGGGCAGGTAGTTTGCCCCCGGTGATGCGTTGTGCAGTCCTCACTACCCACTGGAGAGCCTTACAGTTGAGGGCGGTGCAGTTGCAGTACCAGGCGGTGATACAGCCCGACAGGTTGCTCTCGATTGTGCATCTGTAAAAGTTTGTCAGGGTTTTGGGTGACAAGCCAAATTTCTTCAGTCTCCTGAGATGGAAGAGACGCTGTTGCGCCTTCTTCACCATGCTGTCTGTGTGGGTGGATCATTTCAGTTTGTCCGTGATGTGTACGCCGAGGAACTTAAAACTTTACACCATCTCCACTGCTGTCCGTTCGATGTGGATTGGGGGGGTGCTCCCTCTGCTGTTTCCTGAAGTCCACGATCATCTCCTTTGTTTTGTTGACGTTGAGTGAGAGGTTGTTTTCCTGACACCGCACTCCGAGTGCCCTCACCTCCTCCCTGTAGCCCGTCTTGTCGTTGTTGGTGATCAAGCCCATTACTGTTGTGTCTGCAAACTTGATGATTGAGTTGGAGGCGTGCGAGGCCACGCAGTCGTGGGTGAACAAGGAGTACAGGAGAGTGCTGAGCACGCAACCTTGTCTGGCCCCAGTGTTGTTGTTCAGCGAAGTGGAGATGTTGTTTCCTACCTTCACCACCTGGGGGCAGCCCGTCAGAAATTCCAGGACCCAATTGCACAGGGCGGGACTGAGACCCAGGGCCTCCAGCTTGATGATGAGCTTGGAGGGTACTATGGTGTTGAATGCTGAGCTGTAGTCAATGAACAGCATTCTTACATAGGTATTATTTTTGTCCAGATGGGATAGGGCAGTGTGCAGTGTGATGGCGATTGCGTCATCTGTGGACCTGTTGGGGCGATATGCAAACTGAAGTGGGTCTAGAGTGGCCGGTAAGGTGAAGGTGATATGATCCTTGACTAGCCTCTCAAAGTGAGTGCTATGGGGCGGGTACAGGAAAAGTGAGTGCCTTTTTGGGTACAGGAAAAATGGTATTCATCTTGAAGCATGTGGGGATAACAGACTTGGATAGGGAGCGATTGAATATGTCCGTAAACACACCAGCCAGCTGGTCTCTGCATGCTCTGAGGACGCGGCTAGGGATGCCGTCTGGGCCAGCAGCCTTGCGAGGGTTAACATGTTTAAATGTTTTACTCACGTCGGCCACAGAGAAGGGGGGGTCAGTCCTTATTAGCGGGCCGCGACGGTGGCACTGCATTATCCTCAAAGCGGGGGCAAAGAAGGTGTTTAGTTTGTTTGGAAGCATGACGTCTGTGTCCGTGATGTGGCTGGTTTTCTTTTCGTAGTTCGTGATTTCCTGTAGACCCTGCCACATACGTCTCGTGTCTGAGCCATTGAATTGCGACTCCACCTTGTCCCTGTACCGGCATTTCGCTTGTTTGATTGCCTTGCGGAGGGAATAACTACACTGGTTATACTCAGTTTATATTTATATTTCAATGGATCACGCTTTCAGTTTTGCGCAAATGCAGCCATCCATCCATGGTTTCTGGTTAGGGTAGGTTTTAATAGTCACAGTGGGTACAGCATCTATAATGCACTTCTTTATAAACTTGCTCACCGAGTCAGCGTATAGGTCGATGTTGCTCTCTGAGGCTGACCGGAACATATTCCAGTCCACGTGATCAAAACAATCTTGAAGCGTGGCTTCCGATTGGTCAGACCAGCGTTGAATGGTTCTCGTCACTGGTACATCCTGTTTGAGTTTCTGCCTATAAGATGGTACAAGCAAGATGGCATCGTGGTCGGATTTGCCGAAGGGAGGGAGGGGGAGGGCTTTGTATGTATCGCGGAAGTTAGAGTAGCAGTGATCGAGACTATTACCCCTGCGCGTCGTGCAATCAATATGCTGATAGAATTTAGGTAGCCTTGTTCTCAAATTTTCTTTGTTAAAATCCCCATCTACAATAAATGCAGCTTCCGGATGTATAGTTTACACAGAGTCCAGTGAAGTTCCTTGAGGGCCGTCTTGGTGTCTGCTTGAGGGGGAATGTACACAGATGTGACTATAACAGACAAGAATTCTCTTGGTAGGTAAGGAATTCTAGGTGGGGTGAGCAGAAGGACTTGAGTTCCTGTATGTTGTTATGATTACACCATGAGTCGTTAATCATAAAGCATACACCCCCCGCCCTAACTCTTCCCAGAGAGGTGTTTATCTCTGTCGTTTTGGGTCGGCTACTGGGATTAGATCCATTGTCCCAGGTGGTGGTTCGAACAGAGGATCCGAAAGTTGTATTCCTGGTCGTAATGTTGGTAAGTTGACGTTGCTCTTATATCCAATAGTTCCTCCCAGCTGTATGTAATAAGACTTAAGATTTCCTGGGGTAACAGTGTAAGAAATACTAAGAAATAATTATTTGTTTTCTAAGAACTCGAAGTGAGGCGACCATCTATGTCGGCACCATGGCAACAAAGGCATTGAGATACAAGGAGGCCATTTGGTGTCTGGATATGTACTCCAGTGCATTGAGTGGTTTTGCCTCACTGTCTAGTCTCCTGCTCAAGACTTTGAGCTCAATACACAGATATTTTGCGTCGATCCCCGTATGTAAGTGCCCTCTCCAGTGTTGCGCAGACCCTGGTAAGTGCTCCATATCCTTGATGGTGGGGATGTTGTACAGGATGCTGAACGCACGCTCGTTGGCGGAATCAAGAATCTGATTAGCTAAAATGATTACCACTAGTAATAGCTAGCTATCGTTAACAGGCTAGGTTAGGCTACTGCCTTAATCACTAATCGTGTTCGTCACACACAAACATAAAAAAACAATACAATCATTTCATTGGCAGATTCATTTTTATTAATGTTTCACAATTGCATAATCCCATGTAAACACACACATCACCATAGCTACCAAGCGTAGTGGGAGTGAATTTCGGGAGAAGCGGGAGTTGCAGCCGGCAGTGCAGTAGCCAATCAGGGGCGCCGGAGGGCGGCAGCCAATTGTCAAAACGCCGCCCCAAATTCAAGTGCCGTCGAAGTGCTGCTTAATCATGCCTATCATCATGCACGCCAACGTGTGCCAACGTGTGTCAACGTGTGTCAAATATGCACGTTGAAACACTGTGTGTATGTAACTAGTTCCACAGACTTGTTTTAGTTAAGATGCCCGAATAATAATTTCTAGTTGAATGAACATACGAGACAATTTAAGCAAACATCATTTTAAGTTGACTGCATTTCTAATCTACGGTTTCTCAAGTTGGAGCTAAGTTAAGTTTGGGCCAACTAATTGTTTTTTGTTCAGGTAACACTTTAGACCGAAAAGTTGAGTAAAAACATAAAAGGTTAATGGAACCAGTTACTTACTAATAATTAGTTCAAACAACTAGATTTGTTTTACAGTGTAGATGGACGGACAGTCCCTGACATCCACATGATAGTTTAGAACATGTTCACACGATTCCCAGAGTGTAGCTTTAATGAGAGCAACTAGAACACACAGTAATACTGATCTCTCTCTGTGTTAATTGAGCCAGGCTCGTTATTTTCTATCATCCGCTATCATGGTGGAACGTGTGAATCCTCCGACATGATGCCCATCGATTTGGCGAGATTGTGTGTGAGTGTAGTGTGAGTTCCCCCGCAAGTCTTTGTTGTTGGGCAGGCAAACGTCAGGCATCTCTGACTGGGAATTATAATGATCTCAGTTAGTACACGCTCTCCATGTACAAGGACGAGGGAGGGAGGGAGGGAAAGAAGGGGAGACGGAGAGGAGAGAGGGAGATACTGGGAGAGAGAGGGAGGGAGAGGGAGAAAGGGTGAGAGGGAGAGACAGAAGAGAGGGAGAGAGAAGGTGGAAGAGAGGGCTTTGTATTAAGAAAGAGTCAGTACTGTATACGTTGAAACTAATTAGCCTCTGGTGGACCTTCAGATCATAGAGATGCAACGTAATCGTCTTCTATTTCATTCTGTGCTTCAACTTCTCCCGCACATCACACAGGTCAGTAGAAGGCCACTCTGTTCCTAAGAAGGATTGGTAGTGACCATGGGATATATCCCAAATGGCACCCTGTTCCCTATAGTGCACTATTTTGACCAGGGCCCACAGTAGTGCACTAGGAAATAAGATGCCATTTGGGACAGAGAACTAGAGATTGGAGAAGTGAAGTATTTGTTGACATAACCCAATAGGTCTAGATGTGCTAGCTAGCCTGCTTCATGGCGTTCCTCCTCCAACGTACAGTGCCTTTGACATACCCCTTGACCTACATACCCCTTGACCTACATACCCCTTGACCTACATACCCCTTGACCTACATACCCCTCGACCTACATACCCCTCAACCTACATACCCCTCGACCTACATACCCCTGGACCTACATACCCCTTGACCTACATACCCCTGGACCTATTCCACATTTGGTGTGTTACAGCCTGAATTCATAAATGATTACATATATGTTTTTCCCCACCCGTCTACACACAATAGCCCGCGATGACAAAGTCAAAACATGTTTTTATAAATTGTTGCAAATCGATTGAAAATTCAAGTCTTTCCATAGATGTTGCAGCTGATTGAAATCAAAACTAGGCCACTTAGGAACATTCAGTGTCTTTTTTGTTAAGCAACTCCAGTGTATATTTGGTCTTGTGTTTTAGGTTATTGTCCTTCTGAAAGGTGGATAAATCTCCCAGTGTCAGGTGGAAAGCAGACGGAACCAGGTTTTCATCTAGGAGTTTGCCTGTTCTTAGCTCTATTCCATTTATTTTTATCAACAACAACAACAAAAAACTCCCTAGTCCTTGCCGATGACAAGCATACCCATAACATGATGCAGCCACCACTTTGCTTGAATGTGAAGAGTGGTACTCAGTGATGTGTTGTGTTATTTAGGTTAGTATTGTGGAGTAACTACAGTGTTGTTGATCCATCCTCAGTTTTCTCCTATCACAGCCATTCAACTGTGTAACTGTAACATTAAACTGTAAAGTCATCATTGGCCTCATGGTGAAATCCCTGAGCGGTTTCCTTCCTCTCCGGCAACTGAGTTAGAAAGGACACCTGTATCTTTGCAGTGACTGGGTGTACGTATTGATACACCATCCAAAGTGTATTTAATAACTTCACAATCCTCAAAGGGATATTCAATGTCTGCTTTTTTACCCATCTACCAATAGGAGCCCTCCTTTGTGAGACATTTGAAAATTTCCCTGGTCTTTGTGTTTAAAGTTCACTGCTCGACTGAGGGACCTTACAGCTAATCGTATGCTGATTTTATTTAGGAGTGCCATAACAAAGAGGTTGAGTACCCATTGAGTCAAGACATTTTAGCTGTTCATTTTAAATTAATTTGTAAACACAATTTGTGACACAAAAAAATCTAAATGTTTTAAATTCAGGCTGTAACACAACACAATGTGGAATAAGTCAAGGGGTGTGAATACTTCCTGAAGACACTGTATGTTAATAATATCAATTAGCTTTGTCTCCATTAGATCATCCATTTGGTTCGTTTGTAGCTGTATTGTGAATAGAGACATGGCCATCCCTGGTCATTAGGAGTGCTAGCCTATGGCTCAGTCCCAAATGACACCCTATTCCCTATGTAGTGCACTCCTTTTGACCAGAGCCCTATGGGGAACAGGATGCCATTTGAGAACCAACCTAGGCGATTTATACAGCATGAATACAGTGTTAGCTGCTGTTCTGTTTATCTATACTGCGGGAATGTTAGTAATAGGCCTGTAACCAAGATAAGACACACTCTCTCAATGTCTCTCTCAGCCTCGCAAACGGAGCCATGGGTTGCCTTTACAGCCGAGCTCGGAGGAATAAGCACAATAGGCAAGCTACTTCATCTTGCCCGCGGTAGTCCCTGTGAAAGTGCGGGGAGAAGAGCTTTCGGATACGAGCGGGAACGCTCTAGATTTTTTGCCCCCTGTCAATTTGGATGATTCAGTGTTTCTCTCAGCCGGGGAATTAAAGCCTTGCCTCCGGAGGCTCCCAGAGAGCCTGCTAGCTATACCACCTGACAGTGCAGGAGATAGCAGGCCCATTTATTATACAGTAGCCTTCCTTGTTAGCTAGCTAGCACTGCTGCCTGCTGCCTGCTGATGGAGTAGTACAGTGCATCAGTCCCAAATGGAACCCTGTTCCCTATGTAGTGCACTACCTTTGACCAGGGCCCATAGGGAATACCATAGGGCTCTGATCAAAAGAAGTGAGCTAAATGGGGAACAGGGTTTCGTTTGGGTCGTACCCCCAACACTGACACTCCTACGGGCTAGCTTACGATGAGTCTGTCCGACGGGAAAGTCAACTCAGCTGCCACTGAAGTGTGTAAACATTTGGACTGCAGACCTGCAGAGAAAGACTGAAGGGAAATAAAGAGGAAGACTGCAGAGAAGAGAGAGGAAAACACAGGCATCTTAACCTCTCCATGCCACAAGTCGACAATAGAGGGAATATGAGCCTGAATATGAACACGAAGTAGCCTACAGAGTACAGGCTGAGCCAGTACTCTAATAATATGTAATCATCTTTATACAATCATGTTGATCTTTATTGTAATAACCATCGATAGTCATATTCACTTAGGTCTATTTGTCCTTCTGCCACTGGGCTCTGCGCTGAAAGCGGTCAGCAGCCTGAGTGGACCTCTTCTGTCTGGAGAGGGCTTGACTGATTAGCAGAGACAAGGCCAGGACCTCTCGGTCATTCCGACCTCTGAATGCTGGAGAGACTCGGTGAACCTTTAGAGCAGGTCAGTACAGTAGAGAAGGGAGGGAGGGAGGGGTGGGCAGAGAGGCTCAGACATACAGATAGCCATTGTAAATAAGAATTTGACCTGCCTGGTAAAATTAAGGTAAAATTAAATAGGCCTTAAAATTAATAAATAGCCCCAATTGTCAGCACCTGCCCAGTCCATTTGGAATCCTAGGATATCATATACTGGCTAGATTATCCAGCTCCACACAGTGGCTGATTTGGCTTCCACATACTGTACATGTTACCAGGCTCTAGCCTGCAAGGCTGTGCTAAAGCTGTGGGTTGGAAGACAAAGCAGGGAGTCCACTGTCATGGAGCTCCTTTTAGCCAGTCACCTTACATGAATAGAGTCGACACAAATGCCCAGTCATATATCACCACCCCCCCAAATGAGTGGAGTGGACAAATGTGTCAAATGTAGAGTCCCCAGTAACACCTCTTAAGTACACAGGACGCCTCTGAGGCATTTGGCACTCCTCAAAACTCTGTCCCCTTCCTGTCACCAGTCTGACTGGAGGGGATAGGCACGTGTGTGTGCGTGCGTGTGTGTGTGTGTTGTGCGCGTGTTTGTGTGTGCTAGCCACTATCACAGTCACACACTGAAGTGTTCAGGTCAGGCCTGCCTGTTTGCCTTCACACATCATAAACCCGAGCCAGGACACAGACAGACAGACAAGGACATGACTGCCCGGGCATGACAATGACAGTGTCTGCTGCCTGGCCCCCAGCCTCAGCACAGGAGACACAGCAGTGGTGTGTGTGTGTGTCTGTGTGTGTCTGTGTGTGTCTGTCTGTGTCCGTGTGTCTGTGTGTGTGTCTGTGTGTGTGTGCGACTCTAAATAAACCGGACGCTGGAGTCAGTACGTCACATCATCGCGGCCCATTTGAAGGTAGCATCCTACCCTTGGGGAGCTGCAGTCCCTGTCAATGATTTATGGTGAATATAAAGTCGTTTAGTTTAGTTTTAGTTTCACTGCATCAATGGAAAAGCTAACGGATTGCTATAGTATAGCCTACTCTACCCAAGATACTCTACCCAAGATACTCTACCCAAGATACTCTACCCAAGATACTCTACCCAAGATACTCTACCCAAGAAAGTTACCCCGACAATCTACAGCAACTTTTTTCAAGGCTTTGGAATTCGGTCCTGTGGTATGAATACTCATCAACGTACTGTACCTCTGCAGTAGCACGAGGCAAAGTCTACACGTGCAGTTTTCAACATGCTAATTGTGCAGAAAGAGGTCATAAAAACGTAGAGAAAATAAAACAAAATAATCGTACGCTATTACATCTTGGTGTTCTCACTTGCATCTCTCTAATCTGGGGGAACCACCGCGTTAGCACTTTGGCCATCGGGGACAGTAATTAAAAGCGCACTGGACCATCTGCTAATGTCCCATTCTTTCCCCTTATGCTCTAGCACTCTGTGTGTGTGTGTGTGTGTGTGTGTGTGTGTGTGTGTGTAACACAGAGGGTGCACTGACACAGGGTGCTGAGACTGTTCCTTTAGCAGTAGAAGTGCAGCGTATGCAGATTCAGTCACATAGATCCCTAGTCAGCCAGAAGACTTTCACTCCCTGTCCACAGCCTGCCGAGATGCTTTCCCCGGTCACCAGTTGTACCAAAACTCCCCATAGAAATCCCCTTATGAGTTGCCCGAAAATCCGACATGCGGAGGTTGAAATCTTTTCCGTGTTAGCGGTCCTTGGCTGTTTTTAGCTGAGCTGTAGTCGTGACCATTGTGGCTCTTTGGGGAAGGTGAGTCTTTGTCCCCCGGGCCCCAGCGGAGGCTAGAGGAGGGACCGCTGTGCTGTACTTTACACATGAATGACTTGGCCCATTCAGGTTGAATTCAGTCTCCCTCAGAGGCATAGTGAGCGGCTGCTGCCTCTGCTGTAGTCTGTGGTACTTTACTTCAGAGCCACATGAGCTGAACCCGTAGAAATGTACATGGCCTTTCCTTTCTGGCGTGGCGTGGCGTGGCGTAAACACATGAACACAAACCAGTGGTGGCTGGTTGTACTTTAAATCTGAGGACGGGCTCACATCGTAAAGGCCAGAATGGAATACATGAAACCGTGGTAAATATATCAAACAAATGGTTTCCATGTGTTTGATACCCATGCACTCCATTCCAAACATCTTCCCCTTTCAGCCTCCTCCTACACAACTGCAGAATACACACTTACTACACACATACACTATGACACTCACTCATAGACCCATCCATGCGCGCACACACATTGATAATATAGCTAAATGTGTACACTCACATTGACTACCGACTCACGATACACTCCACCAGTCTACAGCTAAGAGATGGTCGGTAACATAGCAACATAACGAGTTAATGGGATAGAAACTCTGAATGTGGATTCCCATATATTTCTATGGTCTGTAATACTGTTTTGTTTAGAGAACTAAAATATTCCTCTCAATTATGAGTTTTATTGATTTTGTTGTGCGTGATGAACATTTGCGAGCATATTTAAAACACAACTGATGTGTTTTCTGTCAAAGTGGTTGAATGTAAACGAAAACAACAGAAACAACTGACTTTTTGTATTTTCCTCTTCCTTCACTTGTAGGCGAGAGAGAGAGAGAGAGTATATATTAAATAGTTTGTGGGATTGATATATTCTTCTATATATTCTATTCTATATATTCTTCATCTTTGAGAACTAACAATTACCAACATAAAAGCTAGACAGTTAGTTTATGATTAATTCAGGATTATTTTGGTCGTGGCATGGGGCCCCCATTGATTTTATCATAATGATTGAGTCACTCAAATAGCATAAGCCATGACAAAATGTGTAGAATTGCAATAAATGTGGTTTAAAGCTAGAAATGTTCCTCTCAGACCCATGGCAAATGTGTAGAATTGCAGGAAATTTGCTTTAAAACTGACATATTTTCTCTCAGCCTCATGGCAAAATGTGTACAATTGCAGGAAATTTACTTTAAAGCTGCAATATTTTATCTCCGCCACATGGCAAATGTGTAGAATTGCAGGAAATTTGCTTTAAAACTGACATATTTTCTCTCAGCCTCATGGGAAAATGTGTTCAATTGCAGGAAATGTACTTTAAAGCTGCAATATTTTATCGCTGCCACATGGCAAATGTGTAGAATTGCAGGAAATGTGCTGTAATACAGCTACATTTTGTCACTGCGGCCGAACTGGATGGCCTTTCAGTCGAGGACCGCACCATTGGCCATGCCCACAACCTAAGCCCCATTTTGATCCATAAAAAAACACTGTTCTGCAGCATTACATTATTGTTTTATGGGTTGTCAGTTGCTCTGCCTGAAAGGAGAATGCTGTTGCCGTGGGTGACGAGTCGCCGTGGGTGACGAGTTGCCGTGGGTGTCTTATCACTCCCTCCAGTAAGAGAAGAGCTCACCGCATCAATCAAACGTCCTCCTAATGCTGAACAATCGTAGTTATTTCTCTGTGGTTTTTTTTGTGTTGTTTTGTTTTGTTTTCATTTGGAAACGTAATGAATTAAAGAGTGACTAACCGTAATTGCTATAGACCTTAACGAGATTCCTTAACAAAGTCAACATCTTGTCTATTACGATAGAAAGTTTTTCCAAATTGTCTCAAATTATTTGAGTCAATTATTGTGCCTGTAGTTGAGTTATGAACTTGATGGAGTGGAAGTTGGAAGCTAAAGGAAGACTGAGCCTTGCGGTTACACCAAACAGATTGAAACTCACAGTAACAATCCCTGTTCCGCTCGCACTGACCTGGTAATTGACTATAAAATGCTGTGGTGTAAATATTCTACTTTCTGCCACCAAGGGTGTGTATCAGTGGTCCATAGGTTATTCATTTGTCATTTACGTTTTTTCCTGTGTCACTTCTGATTTCACGGTGTCCTAGCTACATCTCCTTCTTACTCATTGTACGTGTGACGTGGGACTCGGGCTTCAATTAACCCAGGGGATCGTAGACTGATCGGGCTTCAATTAACCCAGGGGGATCGTAGACTGATCGGGCTTCAATTAACCCAGGGGGATCGTAGACTGATCGGGCTTCAATTAACCCAGGGGGATCGTAGACTGCCCTTTTTGAGATGGACGTTTTATGTGGCAAATGGCAATATCATTAGTGTTAACAGTGTTTGTTCGTAAATACCTGGTAATACCTTCACTGTAAAATGAAAGTACTACCCCAAAAAAAAGTTTCAACGTTTTCAAAACCAACACAGCTTGTGACGTACCATTTTACACTTCGCTCTGCACGTGCCTCTCGCTCTCGTGTTTCCCTATCCCTGTGCCTCTGATAACAGCCATTGATCGAGAGAAGAGGGAACAAACACAGACGGAACCTGTCAAACTCAGCGTGGCCTGCTACCCGCGGCTGTTAAATAGGCCGGCATTATCTCCCCAAGCACAGGCAGGCCATGCCGGCCGATCCCTGATCATTTATCGCGCCTGGCCGGGTACATTTAAAAAACCTCTCAAAGCCTACTACGTAGCTACACAATCTAAGGCTGCGTCCCAAGTGGCACCCTTGATGTGTTTGTGGTGGCCTCATGCTAAATTGCCTTGGGGAGCACTATGGCATGTGATGGAGGGGAGGGCTTATCAGTATTGTTTCTGTCCATCACATGCTAGCTAGGCCAGACCATGGCTGAGTCCCAAATTACATCCTAATTCCTAGATAGTGCACTATAGGGAATAGGGTTCCATTTGGGATGCAGATTTTCTCTGGGCCATATAGCTTAGCTGTGCAGACAGAGGAGGCAGCATGGACATTGATCCGTATGCTGATCCTTTGGTGGTGGGACCATGTGGGCCCCCTTCTGTGTGTGTCTGTGTGAGTGAGTGTGTTTGAGTGAGTAAGGGTGCGTGTGAGAGAGAGTCAGTGTGTGTGTGTTTGTATGATATCCCTATCGATCCTATCGTCTGCTGGACACTGGCTGTTTACGCAGAAGTTGCGTCCCAAATGGCGCCCTATTCCCCCATGTACACAAACCAAGAATCTAAAGACGGTCGTGTCGAGAACATGTTTAAAGGCTACATCACAGTTTTCAAACAATGTATGAGAAAAGGTGCTCGGTAGTTTTTTCGTGTTTTGTTTGTCCATGGTTTTTGACATCATATCAATGCATAATCTCCAGGGAGATTTGTTTAAGGTGGACGTCTGTCCCATATCCCGAAGGACGTCAGGAAATGCATTACAAAAACCTGCTACTATGGGGCAACAGTGAGCGCTATTACCATCAAGTAATCCCATGACTCTGGATCAGAAGGTTATGTGTTCCATCCCAGTCTCAGCCACTATGTTTTATTATAGATATGTTTTACCTTGTCCCTAAACCTTAACCATTTGGAATGAGAGCCTCAACTTAACCATTTGGAATGAGAGCCTCAACTTAACCCTTTGGAATGAGAGCCTCAACTTAACTATTTGGAATGAGAGCCTCAACTTAACCATTTGGAATGAGAGCCTCAACTTAACCATTTGGAATGAGAGCCTCAACTTAACCCTTTGGAATGAGAGCCTCAACTTAACCATTTGGAATGAGAGCCTCAACTTAACCCTTTGGAATGAGAGCCTCAACTTAACCCTTTGGAATGAGAGCCTCAACTTAACCCTTTGGAATGAGAGCCTCAACTTAACCATTTGGAATGAGAGCCTCAACTTAACCATTTGGAGCAACTTCGGTATTTGACGTTTGGGGAACATCTAATTCTGCAGTGAGACTGTGAGAGCTTGTTGTGATATCTCTCTCTCTCTCTCTGTGTGTGTGCCAAATCAGCCACAGGATGCAGTGGACAGAGGACCACTGCCAGCCAGGGAGATACTAAAGGCCAGTTTGCTAACGTCCATCACTAGAAGATAAATCTATGAACATTCTAGGTGCCTGGCTAGTGGTGTGAATGTTTACCTAAGTTGAATATCTATTTGAGACGAGGAGGAAAGCAAATATTTACCTCCTTGTCTAAACGCCTCGCCCATAGAGTTTAGGGATGGGATGTTCTCCTTTCAACAATCCCTTTGATCTGCTAACGCATCCGTTTATCACATGAAATAGTGTCGCTTTTTCTAATCGTACTCTTTTGGGAATGTCCTATGAAGAAACATTCATCACTCTAGTCTGGTTAGGTCAGATTCATACATACAAACATTCATCTCCCCAAAATATTCTCTTTTACACCTTTTGGAGCCACAGTCTATATAATTTTAATAATTAAATGATGATAAAATCATTAAAAACGTATTTTAATTTTCTAGAAATCTATTGCTATTAGCATGAGAAAATGTCACAGTAAAGGAAAGCTTCCGCCTGTTGTGTTGCTGTTTAGATATGACCACATGTAAAGGATGTATGACGGTTACGTTGTCGTTGTCGTTGTCGTTGTCGTCGTCGTTGTTGTTGTTGTTGTTGTTGTTGTCGTTGTCGTTGTTGTTGTTGTTGTTGTCGTTGTCGTTGTCGTTGTCGTCGTCGTTGTTGTTGTTGTTGTTGTTGTTGTTGTCATTGTTGTTGTTGTTGTTGTTGTTGTTGTCGTTGTTGTTGTCGTTGTCGTTGTCGTCGTTGTTGTTGTTGTTGTTGTCGTTGTTGTCATTGTTGTTGTTGTTGTTGTTGTTGTTGTTGTTGTTGTTGTTGTTGTCGTTGTCGTTGTCGTCGTCGTTGTTGTTGTTGTTGTTGTCGTTGTTGTCATTGTTGTTGTTGTTGTTGTTGTTGTTGTTGTCGTTGTTGTCATTGTTATTGTTGTTGTCGTTGTTGTTGTCATTGTTGTCGCCGTTGTTATCGTTATTGTCATTATTATTGTTGTTATTGTTATTGTTGTTGTTGTTGCCGTTGTTGTTGTCGTTGTTGTCGTTGTTGTCGTTGTTGTCGTTGTCGTTGTTGTTGTTGTTGTCGTCGTTGTTGTCGTTGTTGTCGTTGTTGTCGTTGTTGTTGGTGTTGTTGTTGTTGTTGTTGTCGTCCTTGTTGTCATTGTTGTTTGTTGTCGTCGTTGTTGTTGTTGTTGTTGTTGTCGTTGTTGTCATTGTTATTGTTGTTGTCGTCGTTGTTGTTGTTGTTGTCGTTGTTGTCATTGTTATTGTTGTTGTTGTTGTTGTTGTTGTTGTCGTCGTTGTTGTTGTTGTTGTCGTTGTTGTTGTTGTTGTTGTTGTTGTTGCCGTTGTTGTTGTCGTCGTTGTTGTTGTTGTTGTTGTCGTTGTTGTCGTCGTTGTTGTCGTCGTTGTTGTCGTTGTTGTCGTTGTTGTCATTGTTGTTGTTGTTGTCGTCGTTGTTGTCGTTGTTGTCGTTGTTGTCGTCGTTGTTGTCGTTGTTGTTGGTTGATGCTATGCACATCTTACAGGCTTCAACCCTCCCCCACTTCCACCTCCCAGTGAGTCTTTCAACCCGGTGACCTTTGACACCTCATTGGTCAGTGTGGGTCACCCTTGACCCCACTTGCCAATGGACTTTCATTATTATGGACTTCCTTCCTTTGAGCCATTCGGATCCCTTCATGTCCACAGAAGAAGAGACAATGATTGGTTAGGATTCATTGGGATCTGGTTGGTTAGATGGATGCATCAGCCGGGTGACCCCTTCCCTTCCCAACAGGCTTAAAGAACATTGATTGAGTTAAAAAGCGTTTTCCTCCCGGAACGGATAACCCAATAGACCCCAACGACTCCTCTTTCTGAATCTGACATGCCCCACCCCCAAAAACAGACCGGAAAACAATTATTTTACTGCCATAAGAGGAAGTAATTGACCACCTATAATGAATGCCATGTTGTTTGTGGCTGCCTCCATGTGAGGAGGTTAGGCGTCCCTTGGATTCCTGCCTGCTCGCTCCTCATAGTTGCATTTCACAAACTCTATACCCGGGACCCAATCCATCAATGTCTCTACAACTCTAAAATACAACAGGGACCTCTGAACCCAAACCCTCTAGAGTACAGAGATGAAACACATTGTGGGTTTTGGCACGGAGGGTACATCGGTAGTATAATTGAGCAGCGAATTCAATGGAGAGATTGCTTCAACAAAGCATTGTCCCGATAGGCTACTATTGACTACTACAGTTTGTCATGTGGGCTCCAGACCTTAGACATGTCAGGTTTTTCTTTTCCTTTTTTTCATATGACTGTCTCCAGCGGTGTCCACAGCCACACTACAAGTCCACTTTGCTGTCTGAGTTATGGACTGCGTCCCAAATGGCACCCTATTCACTGTAGTGCACTACTTTTGACCAAAACCCTATGGGCTCTGGTCAAACGGAGTGCACTTTAAAGGGAATATGGTGCATGCAATTTGGGACGCACAGTGCTCTGAGGAGATTACTGGTGGGAAGTTCATAGTAAACTCCATAGCGAACGAAGGGGACGTGTCAGAGAGAGAAAACATGGGTTGGCTCAGTAGAGAGAGAGTCATGGGAAATGTGCGCCGGTCGAGGGTAAAGCAAAGTGGATTTGCTGCTCCCGCTCTGCTCCGCCCCCTATTCCCGTTTCTTGGAAGGGATTTCCGGCAGTCACAGGGATGTTTGGGAATGTTGATGTGTCTGACGCTCTTCGCTCCCTGCGTGTTGTTTCCAGTGTTTTTTGGGGGGGTTTGGAAAACTTTTTTCTGAGGACCGGTGATACCGAGCTGGAGGTCTGGTACAGTAGCTGTTGGGGGCCACAAGTGGTTCTTCTGACGGCAAACCTACAGAGCACTGAACACTTAGTCGTCTCCCCAGTGGAGACTGGTTCTATCTGATTCCACAGACTGGTTCGATCTGATTCCCCAGACTGGTTCTATCTGATTCCCCAGACTG
This sequence comes from Brachymystax lenok tsinlingensis, assembly GCA_030435695.1. NCBI lineage: Eukaryota > Metazoa > Chordata > Actinopteri > Salmoniformes > Salmonidae > Brachymystax > Brachymystax lenok. The sequence goes on along the minus strand of CM059810.1, from coordinate 10,200,167 downwards.
GTTCTATCTGATTCCCCAGACTGGTTCTTGTACTGTACCACTAACATGGAGTCGTTCATGGTGAGTCAGTCTTCTTAACTTCTTCAGTGCGCTTCAATGTTCTCTCTCTCTCTCTCTCTCTCTCTCTCTCTCTCTCTCTCTCTCTCTCTCTCTCTCTCTCTCTCTCTCTCTCTCTCTCTCTCTCTCTCTCTCTCTCACGCTATTCGTGTCTCTCCCTCTTTCTCTCTCCCTCCATATCTTTCTCTTTTTCTCTCTCTCCCTGTCTCTGGGTTCATGTCTGATCTCAGAGGTCAACTGTCTTGCTTTGATTCTTCAGCTGGAGCATAGCTATAAATGGGCTCTACGGTCCTTACAACACATCGTCGTTGATTCATACCGCATTAACTCAGTGCTCTCCTAACCAGCGTACCTCTCCCATGGAAGGCTAAATAATTGACAATGAGGGGGATGATTATGCATGGATTGTTAAGTCTGGAAGCTCACCGTAGATCCTTGTCACTTTGGCAAAGAGCAAAAGCTGGTTTCGATGCAGAGCAGCCCAGGCCTGGAGTTTGATCAGCAAGAGACCTGGGTGTGTGTGTGTTGTTTGTGTGTGTGTGTGTGTGTGTGTGCGTGTGTGCAGCTTTGAAGAGACTGAGAAGAAGGATAATGGCTTTTGCCTTCAGGGCTATAGGTGATCACAGCAGGCCATTTATAGTGTGTGTGTGTGTGCACTCGTGCGTGTGTGCACGTGTGTTGGGGAAGGGGAGAGGAGAGAACACAGAATGATGTATATTGTCCCTCTAAGGCATGTACTGTGTGCACATCAGTCATGTACGTTTTCTACAGTATAGAGACCGGTTAACATGATATGTCATCGTATAGAGGACATGGGAATTGCATTATCCTTTCCCCAGGAATCTCATTGAAGCCTTGAGTCTAGCTGAGTCCCACTTTGCTGTCCTTTATTTTTCTACGTTGTGTACAGTCATTTTCTTTTCTTTTTTATTACTTAGCCTAGCGCAGTAGCCAAATCTTGTAAAGCAGACAGTGATTTGAATGAATGAATGATTAAGCACATTATCTGCTGTCTAATGCCTGGAGTGTAATTTACACCAGTGCCAATGTTTAGGATATAATGCCTGGAGTTTAATTTACACCAGTGTCAATGTGGAGGAGATAATACCTGGAGTGTAATTTACACCAGTGTCAATGTTGAGGAGATAATGCCTGGAGTGTAATTTACACCAGTGCCAATGTCGAGGAGTTAATGCCTGCTTCTCTTATCTTGTAACAAAGGGACGCTAACAGAAGACTCGCTAATGCCAATGCAGAGAAGCTAACGGTCAAATGAGCTTTCTATCTGTTGAGTCTTAATGCAAATCGTGATGAGTCGTGGTAAGAAGCGTGGGAGTCTATTTGATGAGTCGTGGTAAGAAGCGTGGGAGTCTATCTGATGAGTCGTGGTAAGAAGCGTGGGAGTCTATCTGATGAGTCGTGGTAGAAGCGTGGGAGTCTACCTGATGAGTCGTGGTAGAAGCGTGGGAGTCTATTTGATGAGTCGTGGTAAGCGTGAGTCTATCTGATGAGTCGTGGTAAGAAGCGTGGGAGTCTACCTGATGAGTCGTGGTAAGAAGCGTGGGAGTCTACCTGATGAGTCGTGGTAAGAAGCGTGGGAGTCTATCTGATGAGTCGTGGTAAGAAGCGTGGGAGTCTACCTGATGAGTCGTGGTAAGAAGCGTGGGAGTCTATCTGATGAGTCGTGGTAAGAAGCGTGGGAGTCTATTTGATGAGTCGTGGTAGAGCGTGGGAGTCTACCTGATGAGTCGTGGTAAGAAGCGTGGGAGTCTATCTGATGAGTCGTGGTAAGAAGCGTGGAGTCTATCTGATGAGTCGTGGTAGAAGCGTGGGAGTCTACCTGATGAGTCGTGGTAAGAAGCGTGGGAGTCTACCTGATGAGTCGTGGTAAGAAGCGTGGGAGTCTATCTGATGAGTCGTGGTAGAAGCGTGGGAGTCTACCTGATGAGTCGTGGTAAGAAGCGTGGGAGTCTATCTGATGAGTCGTGGTAAGAAGCGTGGGAGTCTATCTGATGAGTCGTGGTAAGAAGCGTGGGAGTCTATCTGATGAGTCGTGGTAAGAAGCGTGGGAGTCTATCTGATGAGTCGTGGTAAGAAGCGTGGGAGTCTATCTGATGAGTCGTGGTAAGAAGCGTGGGAGTCTATCTGATGAGTCGTGGTAAGAAGCGTGGGAGTCTATCTGATGAGTCGTGGTAAGAAGCGTGGGAGTCTACCTGATGAGTCGTGGTAAGAAGCGTGGGAGTCTATCTGATGAGTCGTGATAAGAAGCGTGGGAGTCTATCTGATGAGTCGTGGTAAGAAGCATGGGAGTCCGGAGGGTTTTGAGAGCTGGTTGGAGCCATGTCCAGTGGTGTAGTGGAGGGTAAACACACAGACAATTGTAGCCATGTCTCCTAAATGTGTAACATACTCCCCATTAACTGACTTAGTAGGCGGCAGGTAGCCTAGTGGTTAGAGTGTAGAGGCGGCAGGTAGCCTAGCGGTTAGAGTGTAGAGGTGGCAGGTAGCCTAGTGGTTAGAGTGTAGAGGTGGCAGGTAGCCTAGTGGTTAGAGTGTAGAGGTGGCAGGTAGCCTAGTGGTTAGAGTGTAGAGGTGTCAGGTAGCCTAGTGGTTAGAGTGTAGAGGCGGCAGGTAGCCTAGCGGTTAGAGTGTAGAGGCGGCAGGTAGCCTAGTGGTTAGAGTGTAGAGGCGGCAGGTAGCCTAGTGGTTAGAGCGTTGGGACATTAACCGAAACGTTGCTAGATTGAATCCCCGAGGTAAAAATCTGTCATTCTGCCCCTGAACAAGGCAATTAACCCACTGTTCCTAGGCCGTCATTGTAAATATGAATTTGTTCTTAACTGACTTGCCTAGTTAAATAAATTTAAAACTAGCAACCTTGCCATTTTGGACAGCAATGCTAATTCGCTACAAAGTCAACGTGGCCGGCCGGCACAAGCGAATGGATAAAGTGTCAGTGTTGGCTATTCTGCAGTGTTGAATGGCACAGGGCCTGGTAGCATGCTTGCGAGTGTGGTCGAGCGTAAAAGCAGCAGCGTTGGCTAACTTGCAATTTTGCACGCGGCAGCCTCGCTAGTGTGCTAGCGTTAGTGCTCTGGTGAGAATGGATTGAATGCCAGTGTTGGCTATGAGTAGTGAATTCCTTCACCCCCTCTTTCCAGGGTCCACGGCCAGGCTCAAGTTACTGGCTAGTAGTGTTGTCACGATAACAGTTTTACTTCGATACCAATACCAGGTTTAGTATCACAATACTCAATACCAAAGCGATAGAACGACAAAAACATAAGTCATGTTTCAGGGGAAGGGGGTACAGTGGGGCAAAAAAGTATTTAGTCAGCCACCAATTGTGCAAGTTCTCCAACTTAAAACGATGAGAGAGGCATGTAATTTTCATCATAGGTACACTTCAACTATGACAGACGAAATGAGAAAAAGAAATCCAGAAAATCACATTGTAGGATTTTTTATTTATTTATTTGCAAATTATGGTGGAAAATAAGTATTTGGTCAATAACAAAAGTTTATCTCAATACTTTGTTATATACCCTTTGTTGGCAATGACAGAGGTCAAACGTTTTCTGTAAGTCTTCACAAGGTTTTCACACACTGTTGCTGGTATTTTGGCCCATTCCTCCATGCAGATCTCCTCTAGAGCAGTGATGTTTTGGGGCTGTCCCTGGGCAACACGGACTTTCAACTCCCTCCAAAGATTTTCTATGGGGTTGAGATCTGGAGACTGGCTAGGCCACTCCAGGACCTTGAAATGCTTCTTCTGAAGCCACTCCTTCGTTGCCCAGGCGGTGTGTTTGGGATCATTGTCATGCTGAAAGACCCAGCCACGTTTCATCTTCAATGCCCTTGCTGATGGAAGGAGGTTTTCACTCAAAATCTCACGATACATGGCCCCATTCATTCTTTCCTTTACACGGATCAGTCGTCCTGGTCCCTTTGCAGAAAAACAGCCCCAAAGCATGATGTTTCCACCCCATGCTTCACAGTAGATATGGTGTTCTTTGGATGCAACTCAGCATTCTTTGTCCTCCAAACACCCGAGTTGGGTTTTTACCAAAAAGTTCTATTTTGGTTTCATCTGACCATATGACATTCTCCCAATCCTCATCTGGATCATCCAAATGCTCTCTAGCAAACTTCAGACGGGCCTGAACATGTACTGGCTTAAGCAGGGGGACACGTCTGGCACTGCAGGATTTGAGTCCCTGGCGGCGTAGTGTGTTACTGATGGTAGGCTTTGTTACTTTGGTCCCAGCTCTCTGCAGGTCATTCACTAGGTCCCCCGTGTGGTTCTGGGATTTTTGCTCACCGTTCTTGTGATCATTTTGACCCCACGGGGTGAGATCTTGCGTGGAGCCCCAGATCGAGTAAGATTATCAGTGGTCTTGTATGTCTTCCATTTCCTAATAATTGCTCCCACAGTTGATTTCTTCAAACCAAGCTGCTTACCTATTGCAGATTCAGTCTTCCCAACCTGGTGCAGGTCTACAATTTTGTTTCTGGTGTCCTTTGACAGCTCTTTGGTCTTGGACATAGTGGAGTTTGGAGTGTGACTGTTTGAGGTTGTGGTCTTTTATACTGATAACAAGTTCAAACAGGTGCCATTAATAAAGGTAACGAGTGGAGGACAGGAGCCTCTTAAAGAAGAAGTTACAGGTCTGTGAGAGCCAGAAATCTTGCTTGTTTGTATGTGACCAAATACTTATTTTCCACCATAATTTGCAAATAAATTCATAAAAAATCCTACAATGTGATTTTCTGGATTTTTCCCCTCATTTTGTCTGTCATAGTTGAAGTGTACCTATGATGAAAATTACAGGCCTCTCTCATCGTTTTAAGTGAGAGAACTTGCACAATTGGTGGCTGACTTCTTTGACTTCCGGCGCCAACAGAGATGGCAGCCTCGCTTCACGTTCTCAGGAAACCATGCAGTATTTTGTTTTTTTATGTTTTACTTCTTACATTGTTACCCGGAAAATATTAAGTTTTATTACATACAACCGGGAGGAACTATTGGATATAAGAGCAACGTCAACTTACCAACATTACGACCAGGAATACGACTTTCCCAAAGAGGATTCTCCTTTCGTTAACCCAAACACAACAACAGACTGGATAGCACGTGGCTACTCAAAACAACGGCGGCGCCGAGAAGAGGAAACGCGCCGGTCTTTTGGTCAAGCTACGTCGGCCAGGCGCGTCGTGCACCTCTCCCGAGTATTTTAATCGCCAATGTACAGTCTCTTGACAACAAAGTAGACGAAATCCGATCGAGGGTTGCCTTTCAGAGAGACATCCGAGACTGCAACGTTCTTTGCTTCACGGAAACATGGCTCACTCAGGACACGTTATCAGAGTCGGTACAGCCACCTGGTTTCTCCACGCATCGCGCCGACAGAAACAAACATCTCTCTGGTAAGAAGAAGGGCGGGGTGTGTGTCTTATGATTAACGAGGCGTGGTGTGATCATAACAACATACAGGAACTCAAGTCCTTTGTTCACCTGACATAGAATTCCTTACAATCAAATGCAGACCGCATTATCTACCAAGAGAATTCTCTTCGATTATAATCACAGCCGTGTACATCCCCTCAAGCTAATACATCGACGGCACTGAAAGAAATTCATCGGACTCTATGTAAACTGGAAACCACATATCCTGAGGCTGCATTTATTGTGGCTGGGGATTTTAATAAGGCTAATTTAAGAACAAGGCTCCCGAAATTTTACCAGCATATCGAATGTGCCACCCGGGCTGGTAAAATCCTGGACCACTGTTATTCCAACTTCCGTGATGCATACAAGGCTATTCTCCGCCCTCCTTTCGGCAAGTCTGACCATGACTCCATTTTGTTGCTCCCAGCCTACAAACAGAAACTAAAACAGGAAACGCCCGTTCTCAGGTCTGTTCAACGCTGGTCCGAACAATCTTCAAGATTGCTTCGAGCACGTGGACTGGGATATGTTCCGGATAGCATCTGACAACAACATTGATGTATACGCTGATTCGGTGAGCGAGTTTATTAGCAAATGCATTGGTGATGTTGTACCCATAGCAAATATCAAAACCTTCCCCAACCAGAAACCATGGATTGATGGCAGCATTAGCGCAAAACTGAAAGCGCGAACCACTGCTTTAACCAGGTAAAGGCTACCGGAAACATGACTGAATACAAACAGTGCAGCTACTCCTCCGCAAGGCAATCAAACAAGCTAAGCGTCAATATAGAGACAAAGTAGAGTCACAATTCAATGGCTCAGACACAAGAGGAATGTGGCAGGGTCTACAGTCAATCACGGACTACAAAAAGAAAACCAGCCCGTCGCGGACCATGACGTCCTGCTCCCAGACAAACTAAACAACTTCTTTGCTCGCTTTGAGGACAATACAGTGCCACCGACACGGCCCGCTACCAAAACCTGCGGGCTCACCTTCACCGCAGCCAATGTGAGAAAACATTTAAATGTGTTAACCCTCGCAAGGCTGCCGGCCCAGATGGCATCCCTGGCCGTGTCCTCAGAGCATGCGCAGACCAGCTGGCTGGTGTGTTTCTGGACATATTCAATCAGTCCCTATCCCAGTCTGCTGTTCCCACATGCTTCAAGAGGGCCACCATTGTTCCTGTTCCCAAGAAAGCTAAGGTGACTGAGCTAAATGACTATCGCCCGTAGCACTCACTTCCGTCATCATGAAGTGCTTTGAGAGATTAGTCAAGGATCATATCACCTCCATCCTGCCAGACACCCTGGACCCACTCCAATTTGCTTACCGTCCCAATAGGTCCACAGACGACGCAATCGCAATCACACTGCATACTGCCCTAACCCATCTGGACAAGAGGAATACTTATGTAAGAATGCTGTTCATCGACTACAGCTCAGCATTTAACACCATAGTTCCCTCCAAGCTCGTCATTAAGCTCGAGACCCTGGGTCTCGACCCAGCCCTGTGCAACTGGGTCCTGGACTTCCTGACGGGCCGGTCCCAGGTGGTGAGGGTAGGAAACAACATCTCCACCCCGCTGATCCTCAACACTGGGGCCCCACAAGGTGCGTTCTCAGCCCTCTCCTGTACTCCCTGTTTACCCATGACTGCGTGGCCAAGCACGCATCCAACTCAATCATCAAGTTTGCTGACGACACTACAGTGGTAGGCTTGATTACCAACAACGACGAGGCGGCCTACAGAGAGGAGGTGAGGGCCCTCGGAGTGTGGTGTCAGGAAAATAACCTCTCACTCAATGTCAACAAAACAAAGGAGATGATTGTGGACTTCAGGAAACAGGAGAGGGAGCACCCCCCTATCCACATCGAGGGGACAGTAGTGGAGAAGGTGGAAAGTTTTAAGTTCCTCGGCGTACACATCACGGACAAACTGAATTGGTCCACCCACACAGACAGCGTGGTGAAGAAGGCGCAACAGCGCCTCTTCAACCTCAGGAGGCTGAAGAAATTTGGCTTGTCACCAAAATCACTCACAAACTTTTACAGATGCACAATCGAGAGCATCCTGTCGGGCTGTATCACCGCCTGAGTGCGGCAACTGCTCCGCCCACAACCGTAAGGCTCTCCAGAGGGTAGTGAGGACTGCACAACGCATCACCGGGTTAAACTACCTGCCCTCCAGGACACCTACACCACCCGATGTCACAGAAAGGCCAAAAAGATCATCAAGGACAACAACCACCCGAGCCACTGCCTGTTCACCCGCTATCATCCAGAAGGCGAGGTCAGTACAGGTGCATCAAAGCTGGGACCGAGAGACTGAAAAACAGCTTCTACCTCAAGGCCATCAGACTGTTAAACAGCCATCACTAACATTGAGTGGCTGCTGCCAACATACTGACTTAAATCTCTAGCCACTTTATACATAGGAATTGGATGTAACAAATGTATCACTAGCCACTTTAAACAATTTTGTATATAATGTTTACGTATCCGACATACTCATATCAAATGTATACACTGTACTCTAAACCATCTACTGTATCTTGCCTATACCGTTAGGTCATCGACCCAAATCTCTAGCCACTTTAATAATTATAATTGGATGAAATAATGTATCACTAGCCACTTTAAACAATGCCATTTATATAATGTTTACATATCCTACATTACTCATCTCATATATATATGTGTATATACTGTACTCCATACCATCTACTGCATCTTGCCTATGCCGGTCAGCCATCGCTCATCCATATATTTATATGTACATACTCGTATTCATTCCTTTACTCTTGTGTGTATAAGGTAGTTGTTGTGAATTTGTTAGATTACTTGTTAGATACTACTGCATGGTCGGAACTAGAAGCACAAGCATTTCGCTACACTCGCATTAACATCTGCTAACCATGTGTATGTGACAAATAAAATTTGATTTGATTTGATTTGACCCCACTGTATATCTGATCTCCAACTAGGACGTGACATTGGTTAATCAAATCTCCCGATTTTTGCTAAGTTTTCTCATACAGCTGTAACTGATATGATATCTCTAGGAAATCACCCTCTCTGTTTTGAAGGGGTAGCTAATTGCTGAGCATTGGAAGTACCCTTCTCTTCTCTCTGCTTTCTCTCCTGAGCATGAGGCAGGGATTTCGAAGGCAGCCGGAAAAATCTGCTTGTTCATGGCATGCCGCCAGTCAAATCAAATCACATTTTATTTGTCACATACACATGGTTAGCAGATGTTAATACGAGTGTAGCAAAATGCTTGTGCTTCTAGTTCCGACCATGCAGTAGTATCTAACACGTAATCTAACAAATTCACAAAAACTACCTTATACACACAAGAGTAAAGGAATGATTAAGAATATGTACATATAAATATATGGATGAGCGATGGTCGAACAGCATAGTCAAGATGCAGTAGATGGTATAGAGTACATTATATACATATGAGATGAGTAATGTAGGGTATGTAATAGTGCCATTATTTAAAGTGACTAGTGATACATTTATTAAGTCCATTTATTAAAGTGACCAGAGACTCGAGTCAGTATGTTGGCAGCAGCCTCTCCATGTTAGTGACGGCTGTTTAACAGTCTGATGGCCTTGCGATAGAAGCTGTTTTTCAGTCTCTCGGTCCCAGCTTTGATGCACCTGTACTGACCTCGCCTTCTGGATGATAGCGGGGTGAACAGGCAGTGGCTCGGGTGGTTGTTGTCCTTGATGATATTTTTGGCCTTCCTGTGACATCGGGTGGTGTAGGTGTCCTGGAGGGCAGGTAGTTTGCCCCCGGTGATGCGTTGTGCAGACCGCACCACCCTCTGGAGAGCCTTGCGGTTGCGGGCGGTGCAGTTGCCGTACCAGGTGGTGATACAGCCGACAGGATGCTCTCGATTGTGCATCTGTAAAAGTTTTTTAGTGTTTTAGGTGACAAGCCAAATGTCTTCAGCTTCCTGAGGTTGAAGAGGCGCTGTTGACCCAGGGTCTCGAGCTTAGTGACGAGTTTGGAGGGTACTATGGTATTGAATGCTGAGCTGTAGTCAATGAACAGCATTCTTACATAGGTATTCCTCTTGTCCAGATGGGATAGGGCAGTGTGCAGTGCGATTGCGATTGCAACGTCAGTGAATGCGGTAAGCAAATTGGAGTGGGTCTAGGGTATCAGGTAGGGTGGAGGTGATATGATCCTTGACTAGTCTCTCAAAGCAATTCATGATGACAGAAGTGAGTGCAACCGGGCGATAGTCAGTTACCTTCGCTTTCTTGGGAACAGGAACAATGGTGGCCCTCTTGAAGCATGTGTGGACAGCAGACTGGGATAAGGATTGATTGAATATGTCCGTAAACACACCAGCCGTCTGGTCTGCGCATGCTCTGAGGACGCGGCTAGGAATGCCGTCTTGGCCGGCAGCCTTGCGAGGGTTAACACGTTTAAATGTTTTACTCACGTTGGCTGCGGTGAAGGTGAGCCCGCAGGTTTTGGTAGCGGGTCGTGTCAGTGGCACTGTATTGTCCTCAAAGCGAGCAAAGAAGTTGTTTAACTTGTCTGGGAGTAGGACGTCGATGTCCGCGGCCGGGCTGGTTTTCTTTTTGTAATCCGTGATTGACTATAGACCCTGCCACATACGTCTCGTGTCTGAGCCGTTGAATTGCGACTCTACTTTGTCTCTGTACTGACGCTTAGCTTGTTTGATTCAGCAGTCAGATAGGTTGCAGTGGATACTGTGAGCAGATCTGTAAATGAACTTCACTGGGAATTTAACATTAGTATTAAAAGGAAATGGAACGTTGAATAGAAATACTTACTTGAAAGGCAAGGCCAAAGTAGTCTTTGGTGCGAGTTGTTTTTTTTGTAGGGTACTTGTAGTGAATATTAAAGTAGAAGAGATCGCTTTAATGATTGCTTTGGCTTATAGCAAAATGTGTTGGTGTTTTCTTTTTCTGGTGTAGCTACTCTAATTTTGTCTGTCCTCACGCTTGTGTACTTGAACAATTTGTTGAATTTTGTCTACTCTGAGAAAATGTAGGTATTCTGTTCAGAAATGCCTCTAAATTGCTATGCAGCATGATGGTCATAACCTATTTATTTATTTCTTTAGGTTTTCAATTACGAGAGCAAATAGGAATTGATAATAAAGTTGCCGATTTTCACGTTGAACGCACCAACAGACTCTGAAGCAGACGGTAAACCAACAGTCCCCAACCCTTCTCCTTCTCCTGTATGCTAGAGGAGATGTCCTGACACCCCTTGGTTCTGCACTGATTACTTAATCACTCCTTCTCTGACCTCTCTTGTTCTGAGCAATTCCCTAATCTAGCTCCAGCTGGGCTTGGCTAGAGCACTCTGCTGCTCAAGGTCACAGTGGAAAGAGAGTGCCTTTCTTTCTTTCTTTCTTTCTTTCTTTCTCTGTGGACTTTGCCAGGTCATGGCCCTGCAGTTATGCAGCTACCGCACAGCAGTTGGTCCTAACACACTCGCATCGGGGACTGAGAACTGTATGTGAGAGAGAGGGTGTGAACACAGTAAAGGTGACATAGGTGATAATGTGCTGAAGGTTCTGGACATTCTGCTCCTCTCACCTCTCCTCATATTCTCCCTTTTCCTTTGGCCACTATGTCTCTGTGTCACCATATATCCTCTTCTCCCACTACTCTCTATCCAGTGCTGGGGAGTAGTATACAGTGGCAAGAAAAAAGTATGTAAACCCTTTGGAATTACCTGGATTTCTGCATAAAATATTTGATCTGATCTTCATCTAAGTCCCAACAATAGACAAACACAGTGTATTTAAACTAAAACACACAAATTATTGTATTTTTCTTGTCTATATTGAATACATCATTTAAACATTCACAGTGTAGGATGGAAAAAGTATGTGAACCCCAAGGTGAATGACTTCTCCAAAAGCTAATTGGAGTCATAAGTCAGCTAACCTGGAGTCCAATCAATGAGACAAGATTGGAGATGTTGGTTAGAGTTGCCCTGCCCTATAAAAAACACTCACAACATTTGAGTTTGCTATTCACAAGAGGCATTGCCTGATGTGAACCCTGCCTCGAACAAAAGAGAAGACCTAAGATTAAGAATTGTTGACTTGCATAAAGCTGGAAAGGGTTACAAAAGTATCTCTAAAAGCCTTGATGTTCATCAGTCCACGGTAAGATAAAATTGTCTATAAATGGAGAAAGTTCAGCACTGTTGCTTCTTCCGCCGAAGTCGGTTCCTCTCCCTGTTCGGGCGGCGTTCGGGGGTCGACGTCACCGGTCTACTAGCCATCGCCGATCCACTTTTCATGTTCCATTTGTTTTGTCTTGTTTTCACACACACCTGGTTTTAATTTGACTCATTACTGTTGGGTATTTAACCCTCTGGTTCCCCAATGTCTGTGTGGGGAATTGTTTGCTGTATGTCGGTTACGCCGGGTTGTATGTTTCCACCCGTGCCTTTTGTATAGCTGTATTTGTGCGGTTTATTGTACTGTTTGCTGCCTTGCTTGTTTTGGGCATTTGTTTTATGAACGCGGTTGCGTTTCAGTATTTGCCTAGTAAAGTGCTTAGTCCACTCATCTCTGCTCTCCTGCGCCTGACTTCCTCACACCAGCTACACCCAAAGCTTGACACCCTAGGAGTGGCCGTCCTGCAAAGATGACTGCAAGGGCACAGAGCAGAATGCTCAATGAGGTTAAGAAGAATCCTAGAGTGTCAGATAAAGACTTACAGAAATCTCTGGAACATGCTAAAATCTCTGTTGACGAGTCCACGATACGTAAAAAAAGAATGGTGTTCATGGGAGGACACCACGGAAGAAGCCACTGCTGTCCAAAAAAAACATTGCTGCACGTCTGAAGTTTGCAAAAGAGCACCTGGATATTCCACAGCGCTACTGGCAAAATATTCTGTGGACAGATGAAACTACAGTTGAGTTGTTTAGAAGGAACACACAACACACAACACTCCACACTATGTGTGGAGAAAAAACAGGCACAGCACACCAACATCAAAACCTCATCCCAACTGTAAAGTATGGTGGAGGGAGCATCATGGTTTGGGGCTGCTTTGCTGCCTCAAGGGCTGGACAGCAAGGGCTGGACAGCTTTCTATCATCGACGGAAAAATGAATTCCCAAGCTTAGCAAGACATTTTGCACATTAATCTAAGGCTATCTGTCTGCCAATTGAAGATCAACAGAAGTCTGATCCCAAAACACAGAAGTGAATAAACAACAGAATGGCTTCAACAGAAGAACATGTGCCTTCTGGAGCGGTCCAGAGTCCTGACCTCAACCCGATTTAAAATGCTGGGGCATGACCTCGAGAGCGGATCACACCAGACATCAGAATATTGCTGAACTGAAACAATTTTGTAAAGAGGAATGGTCCAAAATTCCTCCTGACCGGTGTGCAGGTCTGATCCGCAACTACAGAACACGTTTGGTTGCGGTTATTGCTGCCAAAGGAGGGTCAACCAGTTATTAAATCCAAGGGTTCACATACTTTTCCTACCCTGCACTGTGAATGTTTACACGGTGTGTTCAATAAAGACATGAAAACGTATAATTGTTTGTGTGTTATTAGTTTAAGCAGACTGTGTTTGTCTATTGTTGGGACCTAGATGAAGATCAGATTACATGTGATGACCAATATATGCATAAATCCAGGTAATTCCAAAGGGTTCACATACTTTTTCTTGCCACTGTGTAAGAAAGATCAGGAAACATTTTAACGTGCATTAACCCCTTATTTTTGTCACTTAACAGTCTCCATTCAGACTAGTACCGGGGGACCTTCAGACCAGTCTTGTGAGGCCTTTGGTCATCCTAGAATGAAACAACCGACACGTACGTGTTTCCGTGAGGGGTCAAATTAGTGTGTATCCCAAACTGTTCGGACACTACAGACAGAAGTTGGCAGATCGGCTGTACTGATTTCAGACAAGTCCCCTGACACTTGTGGGGGTTGTATAGCAGAACGGAGAACACCCTTGTGTTTGTGAGAGTCTCATCTTTCCATAGAGGGGTCATAACCGTTCGGACGCTACAGACAATTTTGTGAGAAGACCGTTTTTTGGGGGGATGTGACAAACACCGCTCTAGCTCTGTCACCTTTCACTGCAGATGCAGTAGTGTTAAATATGCGGATGCGGTGGATTGAGACGATATCTGATATCTCTAGCTTTAAACTGACATATTTTTATGGGGATGTTTTTATTATGCTAATTAGGTTTCTGCAGGGTATGGACATCAACCTTATTTATTTATTTTTTAAAGGGGTACTTCGTGATTTTGGCAACGAAGCTCTTTATCTACCTCCCCAGAGTCAGATGAACTCATGGACACCATTTGTATGTCTCTGCATCTCATAGAAAGAAAGTTAGAAGTACATTACATGACCAAAAGTATGTGGACACCTGCTCGTTGAACATCTCATTCCAAAATCATGGGCATTAATATGGAGTTATAGTCCGCCCTTTGCTGCTCTAACAGCCTCCACTCTTCTGGGAAGGCTTTGCACTAGATGGTGGAACATTGCTGCGGGGACTTGCTTCCATTCAGCCACAAGAGCATTAGTGAGGTCGGGCACTGATGTTGGGCGATTAGGCCTGGCTCACAGTCGGCGTTCCAATTAATACCAAAGGTGTTTGATGGGGTTGAGGTCAGGGCTCTGTGCAGGCCAGTCAAGTTCTTCCACACCAATCTCGGAAGCTCATTTCTGTATGGACCTCACTTTGTCCACGGAGGCATTGTCATGCTGAAACAGGAAAGGGCTTTCCCCAAACTGTTGCCACAAAGTTGTAAGCACAGAATCGTCTAGAATGTCATAGTGTGCTGTAGCGTTAAGATTTCCCTTCACTGTAACTAAGGGGCCCGAACCATGAAAAACAGCCCCAGACCATTATTCCTCCTCCACTAAACTTTACAGTTGGCACCATGCATTCGGGCAGGTAGCGTTCTCCTGACATCCGCCAATCCCAGATTCGTCCGTCGGACTGCCAGATGGTGAAGCGTGATTCATCACTCCAGAGAACGCGTTTCCACAGCTCCAGAGTCCAATGGCGCCGAACTTTACACCACTCCAGCCGACGCTTGACCATTGGTGATCTTAGGCTTGTGTGCGGCTGCTCGGCCATGGAAACCCATTTCATAAAGCTCCCGACGAACAGCTTCCTTCAAACGACACACAGAGAAGAAAAATGGTATCCAAAAGTACATCTGACTGCAGGGAAGTAGAAATCCTGAAGTATCCTTTTAAGTAAACTATATATTTTTTTAATGGTAGCTTTAGTGTATCTTAACTTCTTCCAGTAATTGATAACTTGGTAAACTATATTTTCAGAGCGGGTGTCTCTATCACTATCTTTATCTCTCTCTCTCGTCTTTCCAATCGTCTCCTGAGTCTAGCGTTGAGCACTTTCAGCCCTCGACAGCGTTCTCCAAGGCGTCCGCTTGCTTCTCTAGTGAATAGCTTGACATCAATGCAGATCCTGGTAAAAACAGCTCAGCTTTTCCCTACAGGACCTCGAGCATTCTTAGTCCCGGTGGAGCTTTCTGTGTCACAATCGATATTGACATTGCGATCTATGTGCTTGGCAACATAATGTTAAAGAATGCAATGACCTGCAGAACATTATCTCTGGCAGCCATCCTTGACAGACAGACAGACAGACAGAGAGAGAGAGAGAGAGTGCAGGGTGCCATTACGGTAGATGATGATGAGGATGGGCCTCCATCCACTTCAGCACCAGCTTTTAACACTCGTGTGAGATTATCACACTTCTAATGCATAGTACACCTCTCCAGTTCTGCTAACACAATGTGACTGAGCTAATCACAGATTGCACCATTAGGCTTGGGTGTTAATTGAAAACACGATTAGCGTAGCTATGTGGCATAGATTTAAGTAGCATGAACCTTACGCAGCCATTGACTTTGCCATATGTGTTTGGATTTGCCCTAAAATGTCAGCTTCAGTCAAAATGTGAATTAATTAAAAGTATGACAACATGATTTATGTGAGTAGCTGCATGTCAGGGGCACCACGTAAATGAGTTGTAAAATGTAATGTGCCATTCGGGAAATTCTGTTCATCTGGGGGGCCACAATGTGCTTGTAACGTAGCTGGAGAATGGAAGGTCGCCCACATAGAAATGTAATGACTGGAGTGGACATTCTAATTTAGGTCAAAGCGCTGAGTGGCTTTTTTCTCCCTTCTAGTCATTTATATTTCTATGTGTGTCCCGTTCCATCGCTCCACACTAGTGCTCTGGGGCAAGAGAGACTGAGGGGGCAAGAGAGACTCGGGCAGCATCCCAAACGGCACCCAATTCCCTATTCAGTGCACTACTTTCGACCAGGACCCATACGGTACATGCCAGTTTTGCATGGCGATAACGAAACCTCTTGCATTTCCATCTTCTTGTATTTCTCATAATATACAAGTACAACTGGAGACCGGAACAAGGAGGTGCAGCTAGGCCCCACTTTCAAGGTTACATGTAACTTCAGCGTACAGTTGCAAATGATACACATCCATTCCGTTATTCCACAATGGATGCTTCTCAGTGAGCCTCCAACTGAATCTAATAACAGATTTTTACGCGCTTTCTCTAATTCCTAATGCCTTAGCAGCATCTCCATTGACTTCCCATTTAAACTAACATGGGGATAACTCTTGCAATAGCTTGCCGGGCTTCCCGGGAAAAGAGAATCCCTCCCAAACCCATAGCTCCAAGGTTGCATTTTAAAACGTGGAGAGACACTCAATCAGTACAGGTCGGCCAGACTATATGCAAGCTACACAAGGTACATGCATTTTCCATTTTTAAGTTGGTTGACAGACTACCACGTTCCCGTTAGGAAAATGCAGGCATGCATCCCAAATGGCACCCTATTCCCCATGATAAAAAAAAAAAAAAAAAAGTAGTGCACTTTATAGGGGATAGGGTGCCATTTGGGACATATTCTAGGCTTCTGTGATGTCATCGGCTCTCTCCACCCCGAGTGCTAACAACATCAACAAGTCTGTGGAGTTGCAACCCCGTATCGCAGGTAACCGTGCGCTTGTAGATGCTTGTAAGGGCAAAATACTTATTAGTATCACCCAAGACAGGAAAAGCAAACAGTCCCAATAAAAGGTAATCGTCATTTATTTACTTGCAAACGCCCTGTCTCACCCCGAGCTTGTAAGGTGTTTTTAAGTCTAAAAGACTAAGTATCACTCAGACAATAAAACAGCAGGTCCCAGATGCAGTGGTGGTGTGGACTCTCACACACACACACACACACACACACACACACAGGGTTAGCCGAGTCCAGCGGACCATTGACGCCAAAGTCGAGGAACCCACTAATTAACTTGCTTATTAAATGTGCTTATTAAACTTGCTCATTGCATGTGTGTGTGTGTGTGCGGGATGCTGTGCCTCGGCAGTTTCATCGTGCATGAGAGAGATGGAGCAGCAACAGAGGAGAACCCAAGGTCAGCTCTCTCCTTTCTGTGTGTGTGTGTGTGTGTGTGTGTGTGTGTGTGTGTGTGTGTGTGTGTGTGTGTGTGTGTGTGTGTGTGTGTGTGTGTGTGTGTGTGTGTGTGTAGTGCGTGTGCGTGCGTGCAGTGTACTGTGTGCGAGCTGATTAATCTACCTCCACTGAACATACAGTCACGGCCCTGACTCAACAGACAGGGTCCACACAGAGACAATACGAGACAGTGGCTCGGTTTATAACTCTGCATGACGCGCAGGGTTGCATAAGAATTCTCGGCCCCTGTCGTCACGCTTCATGGGGGGGCCTAGAAGCACAGCGCAAACACACCATGCACGACGAACGGTTGAAAGCAGAGGGTGGCCGTCCCATCCCGTCTGAAGAGGACATCCTGACGATTCTACGTGTTGAGTCGCCACCGTACGTGGACACCCAGAAGGTGATCGCTAACACACCGCGGCCACCGGCTGCTTTTAGTCGTGCAGCTTTGCCGTGCGTTTTGTCCTTAAAGGTTTAGGGTGACAAGTATTTTGATTATGAAAAAAACATATATTTTTGTGTGGACATGGATATCTTTACTTTCTATAATATCTTTACTATAATATCTTTACTTTCTATAATATCTTTACTATAATATCTTTACTTTCTATAATATCTTTACTATAATATCTTTACTATAATCTCTTTACTCTCTATAATATCTTTACTTTCTATAATATCTTTACTATAATATCTTTTCTATAATATAATTTCTATAATATCTTTACTATAATATCTTTTCTATAATATAATTTCTATAATATCTTTACTATAATATCTTTACTATAATATCTTTACTATAATATACTTTCTATAATATAATTTCTATAATATCTTTACTATAATATATTTTCTATAATATAATTTCTATAATATCTTTACTATAATATACTTTCTATAATATAATTTCTATAATATCTTTACTAAGTATACTTTCTATATTTCACTCATGCTGTTCCTCTGTGTTTGCGTCACAATAATTCCCCTTCCAAGCTCTCCTGGCTGGGCTGCACCACTTCGTCTGACACTATCGACACCTGGCTGATTTACTAGTTTACTAGTCTCTCTGAATCACAAACCACCCCCTCGCCCCTACCAACTCGCTCCTAGGGCACTCGATTGTCACGTGTTGCTGACGGAACTCAGACTTCCAGCGAGTGGCATGAGTGTCACGCCCTGATCTGTTTCACCTGTCCTTGTGCTTGTCTCCACCCCCTCCAGGTGTCACTCATTTTCCCTATTTTCCCCTGTGGATTTATACCTGTGTTCTCTGTTTGTCTGTTGCCAGTTCGACTGGTCAAGCCTACCAGCGTGTTTTTTCCGTGCTCCTGTTCTCTTTAGTCTCTGTTTTCTAGTTCTTTAGTTTTTTTACCATTCTGCTTTCCCTGAGCCTACCTGCCGTTCTGTACCTTACAGCCTCTGGCCTGGATTACTGACCTCTGCCTGGCCTTGACATGTCGTTTTCCTACCCCCTGTTTTGTAAATGACTTCTGTGATGCATCTGGGTCTTATCCTGCGTTCTGATAGTACGAACTGGCCCACCAGAGTACTCGTACCTACTAATGAGCCTGGTCTTTTAATGGACAGGTAGACACGTAATGACCAGTAGTCCCGCAATACAGACAACTCTTGGTGTTAAGTCTGCGTAAACGTTCTGCTGGAGACAACCGAGGTCTGCCGAGTTGCATTGGCTCCGGAAGAGGCGAGTCGGCAGACCTCGGAGGAACTCGGGTAACCTTGGATTCTCTCAGAAACGTAGACGCCGGGGACTGGCGAGACGAACTGGCAGCAGACAAACAGGAAACAAAGGTATAAATGCACAGGGGGATAATGGGGGAAAATGTACGACACCTGGAGGGAGGTGGAGACAAGCACAAAGACAGGTGAAACAGATAAGGGTTGACAGAGATTCAATAAACCCATCAACTACGGAACGCACTCTAAATAATAAAACAAACATTAAATTCAAATGAACACATCCCACCCTGTCGTTTTACAAGATATTAACCTCAGTAACAGTTTGGGCGGTATTTCATCTTTTACATGTGTCAAGTCTCGAAATGAACAAATATAATGGCTTATAATTAGGCACGTCTCTTCTTTCTTTGTGAAATATTGCAAACTCAAAAAAGAACACGATGCCTTATGGGATTCGTTGCTGGGTCAGTCTAAGTGGTTATAGGAGGGTTTAATTAGCCCCTACACCCTCAGCTTTGGGACACGCGTGCTTAGTGGCGGAGGTGCGCATGAATATGCAAATGAATGGCCGAGGGGCGAATGGAAGGAAGTGATTTGGGATCCAGTCTCTCTCTCTCTGTCTCTCTCTCTCTACCTCCAGCCCCTATACTGCAGTGCACAGTGACTGTGCTACTGCCTATTGAGAGTAGTGTGTCTCAGACCTGAGTTTTAGTGACAAAAAATAGAGAGTGCAGCGCCAGCGCTGGGCTGGACCGTGTGTGATCCCCAACGGGGTTGGTGCGGTGAGCCGGCAGAGGCTGTGCTGGGCTGGGCTGAACCCTACACAGCTGAGACTGTGTTTGTGTGGTGTGTGTGTGTGAGAGAGCGAGTGTGGGTGCATGCGTGTCTGTGTGTGCATGTGAGTCACCGGTGAGCTCATCCACACTTGGGACCGGGCCAGTACAACTGACATGCAGCTAGACATGATTGGACTGCAGCCAAAGATGTCTGGGGCTTCTTGCTCTGCGTCTCTCTACTTCTGTCTCTCTCTCCCTCTGTCTCTCGCTCTCTCTCTGTCTCATGCTTTCGCTCTTTCTCTTCATCTTCTTTGCTACCACCTTACCGTCTCTCTGTCCTCTCTCTCTCTGCTCACTCTCCTCTTTCTCTTTCTCTCTATCACTTTCTCTATTCTCTTACTCTCTGTCCTCTCTCTCTCTCTTCTCTTTCTCTCTCTGTCACTCTCATAAGTCATTAGTAGGCCATCTAAAATCTGGAATCATCTGTTTGTGGGAAGCAGATCATCCCTCCACACTGAACATACTGTAGATATTCTTGTAAGACAGCATCAAGTCAGTCTACGCCATGCATAATTTAACAACAAGCCTAATTTTCCTCTTTATTTGATTGGTTCCTCGGCCCACTCTCTGCCCTCCCTTTTCTTATCACATGAGTATTTCTGTAATGAGTGGTGTTTGCTCTCTGAGTCAGAGGTTAAATGCAAATATCAAAGCTGGGCAGAAGATCCCTAAAGTAGGGAAACTCGAGTGTTGAAACAGGCTTTTTTTATTCCATCCTTAGTTGAAGATTATACGAAGCAATTCAAATGTTGTATCTTTAAAAAAAAAAAAAAAATAGAGTTATGTGCATAAAGTAGATATATCCCTTAAAAACATAGATTTTAAATATATGCAGTGCTTCTAAACGAACATTTTAAATAATAGCAGATAAAGCAGAATGTCAGCACACCATCCGTCCGTCCATCCCCCGGGGTTTCCCATGGTCACGTCCCGAGTCCCATCTCTCTCTGATGTCATCAGTTCAAAATCAAAAGGGGGAAGGCTGTGACGGATGGACCAGGTAGCACACAGTGACAGACACAGGACGCACATCTAAGGCCCTGGACCAGACCCGGAGACAGAATAAAAAGGGCAGTTGCACACTGCCACTATCTATTCTATCTGATTTGTCCATTGACATCCAACGTCTGCAGTTAATGGTGGTTCTTTTTACCGTGGAATAGGGACGGGGCTACGTCGGTAAATTGAGGGAGTTGGAGTTAGCTCAATGTACATAATGCTGCATCTCTGGTTCAGACGTTATCTCTAAGGTAAAAAAAAACCTCAAATAATTAAAGGGAGAAAAGCTTTGGGACCTCAGATCCTCTAAATGTTATACATCTGCGCCATTGAGAGCATGTTGACTGGCATCCTACAGCAAGGCACTACAGAGGGTAGTGATTAAGGCCCAGTACATCACTGGGGCCGAGTTCCCTCCCATCCAGGACCTCTGTACCAGGCGGTGTCAGAGGAAGGCCCTAAAAATTGTCATAGACTCCAGCCAAGTCATGGACTGTTCTTTCTGCTACCGCACGGCAAGTGGTACCGGAGCACCAAGTCTGGGACCAAAAGGCTCCATAACAGCTTCTACCCCCAAACCATAAGACTGCTGAACAATGAATCAAATGGCCACCCAGACTATTTACATTGACCCCCCTCCTCTCTGTACACTGCTGCTACTCGCTGTTTATTATCTAGGCATAGTCACTTTTTGTAAGTAAGCATTTCCCGGTAAGGTCTACACCTGTTTGTATTCGGCGCATGTTGTGACACATTTGCACACTTATTGGACTCTACCTACACACTCACACATACTACACTGACACTCCACCACACACATACACACACACACACACACACACACACACACACACTACATACACTCACTCACTCACACACACACAAAACACACACACATGCATAATGACAGCACACATTCACACACACACACGCACACTTTCACACTTCACATACGCTGCAGCTACTCTGTTTATCTATCCTGATTGCCTAAACCACTTCTCCTTGTTCGGGCGGCGGCTAGAGAGACCGGTGACGTCGACCGCCGAACCATTTTTCACTTTCCGTTAGTTTTGTCTTTATTATACACACCTGGTTTCTATTCCCATAATTACATGTTCCTTATTTAACCCTCTGTTTCCCCCTTGGTTTTGTGCGTGTTTGTTATTTGTTATTTGACAGGTGTGGCATATCAAGAAGCTGATTAAACAGCATGAGCATTACACAGGTGCACCTTGTTCTGGGGACAATAAAATGACACTCTAAAATATGCAGTTTTGTCACACAACACAATGCCACAGATGTCGCAAGTTATGACGGAGAGCTGCAATTAGCATGCTGACTGCTGGAATCTCCGCTAGAGCTGTGTTGCCAGCGAATTTAATGTTCATTTCTCTATCATAAGCCACCTCTAACGTCGTTTAACAGAATTTGGCAGTACGTCCAACCGGCCTCACAACCGCAGACCACGTGTAACCACGCCAGCCCAGGACCTCCACATCTGGCTTCTTCACCTGCGGGATCGTCTGAGACCAGCCACCCTGATGGGGGTTTGTGGGTTTTGCACAACTGAAGAATTTCTGCACAAACTGTCAGAAACCATCTCAGGGAAGTTCATCTCCGCGCTTGACGTCCTCACCAGGGGTCTTGACCTGACTAGGAGTTCGCTTGACGTCCTCACCAGGGGTCTTGACCTGACTGCAGTTCGACGTCGTAACCGACTTCAGTGGGAAAAAAGCTCATCTTCGATGGCCACTGACACGCTGGAGAAGTGTCCTTTCTTGGTTGAATCCCGGTTTCAACTGTACCGGGGCAGATGGCAGACAGCTTGTATGCCGTTGTGTTTGGGCGAGTGGTTTGCTGATGCCAACTTTGTGAACAGAGTGCCCCATGGTGGCGGTGGGGTTATGGTATGGGGCAGGCATAAACTACGGACAACGAACGCAATTGCATTTTATCGATGGAAATTTGAATGCACAGAGATACCGTGACGGGATCCTGAGGCCCATTGTCGTGCCATTCACCAGCCGTCATCACCTCATGTTTCAGCATGATAATGCACGGCGCATGATCTGTACACAATTCTTGGAAGCTGAAAATGTCAAAGTTCCTCCATGGCTTGCATACTCACCAGATATGTCACCCATTGAACATGTTTGGGATGCTCTGAGTGTTCCAGTTGCCGACCTATGCCCAGCAACTTTGCACAGCCATTGAAGAGTGGACAACATTGCACAGGCCACAATCAACAGCCTGATCAACTCTATGCGAAGGAGATGTGTTGCACTGCATGAGGCAGACGGTGGTCACACCAGATACTGACTGGTTTTCTGATCCACACCCCTACCTTTTTATTTAAGGTATCTGTGACCAACAGATGCATATCTGTATTCCCAGTCATGTGAAATCCATAGATTAGGGCCTAATGAATTTATTTCAATTGACTGATTTCTTTATATGAACTGTACCTCAGTAAAATCTTTGAAATAGATTGCATCTTGCAATTATATATTTTTTTGTGTATATAAATTACCTCAACTACCTCCTATCCGGTGATGTAAAGTACTTAACTTCTTAGGGAGCGGCTCCCGAGGTGACGGTTTTGGAGAGTCTGGTATGCCCAAAGTAAAATGCCTCCCACTCAGGCCCAGAAAATAGGATATGCACATAATTAGTACTATTGGATAGGAAACACTATTGTCTGTGAGTATAACAGAACGGATATAGCAGGCGAAAACCCGAGGAATTTCTGTCCTGGAAAAAGTGTATTTGACACATTGCCTCATTTTGAACCCCTCCCTATTGAAAACAGACATATATAGGAGTACGATTTCAGTACCTATTGCTTCCACTGGATGTCAACAGTCTCTAGACAGTGTTTGATGATGTTTAGTTGCTCTGGATGGTAATAGAAGAAGAATTTCGAAGTGGTCATCGAATGTAAACAGAAGAGGATGCGCGTTCACGGGCGTGCGCGCGCTGTGGTTTTTTCCTATCCTTTCGCCCAGTTTATAATCCGGTTGAAATATTATACTAAATATACATAAAAGTGTTCCATTATCAATGATGTTTGATTGTTCTTGGACAAGTGTATAGGTATAGGGTGAACGTATTCTCTTCACGGTTCAATGGGCAAGTGGACGCTGTATTTTCTGATCATAACGATCATAACTGATCATAACATGCCAACCAAACTGAGATTTATGGATATAATAAATTACTTTTTCTAACAAAAGAACCATTGGATGTCTTTGTTGGACACTTGGGAAGCCCTCAGCAGAAGTTCTTCAAAAGGTAAGGGATTTGTTTTCGCTGTGAAATGTGTTTTGTGTGAACCGCGATGGTTTATGAATTTATGCTAAGTAGTTATGTAGTTTTGGGGGGTATCTGTACTTTTACTTTACTACTATATTTTTTCACTCAGTTCACTTAACGTAAACTAACTCACTTTAGTACGTCGCCGCTGGTCCGTACAATTGAACTTAGCCCATAAAAAACGTAATACTTCCAGATCAACTGTAATGTCAATACCATTGTAAAGCACAATTTCCTCCCCTTTCCAACAAAATCAACGCCGAGACCTTCATGATGCCCGTCTCTGCATGATTCCAGAAGGCAATGAGCTCCGTCGGGTCTTTTTAACAACGGCGGGTGGGGAAGCTAAACCTATTGCGGGATAGTGAGAAGGAGAGATGTCGTGTGGGGAAACTGCTTTTTTCACTCGATCTGTCCAACTTATCACCTTATTGCCTCTAAAATGTAAATAAAACACTATAAAGAGTTTATATAATGTGTCACTACATACCTATTTGAAGGTTTGTGTCGAATTTGAATTGGGTTCTTAGGGCGGTGCTAAAGTGATCTTCAGAAGTAAACAGCGGCTTTTGAGAGTCATGATCGCTTGCAGTGATGACGCAAAAAATGACTAGGTATCCCCCCCTTTACCCTGTCCCTGTCCCTTTCTTGTTTTTAAACGAAGGAGAGAAGTGCTACACCTGGTGGAGAGAGGCTGTAAGACAGAATTAGTTGCTGTACGTTACGCCATGACACGTCACGATGTAACGTACAGCGTCGGAGGGGTCCGTTTTTTTCAACTTTTCTCCAATACTATAGAGCCATTACCTTGTCAATCAACGCTTGAATAGAAACGTAGTTCACACCCCAGATTTTGATGTCAACACAGTCGCTTCAGTCCCATTAGTTTTCTTTGCAGCCTCGTTTGAATGTCGCGGTTGCGCACATTTGTACGGAATGGGGGTTAGCGTACGTTACTTATCAAGAGAACAGTGTTGTAGTGTGCCTCTTGCTATCCATAATATAAGGAATTATTATTAAATTAAATTATTAAATTATTAATGCTTTTACATTTAAAACCAAGTACTTTTACTCAAGTAATATTTTACTGGGTGACTTTCACTTTTACTTGAGTCATTTTCTATCAAGGTATCTTTACTTTTACTCAAGTAATATTTTACTGGGTGACTTTCACTTTTACTTGAGTCATTTTCTATTAAGGCATCTTTACTTTTACTCAAGTAATATTTTACTGGGTGACTTTCACTTTTACTTGAGTCATTTTCTATCAAGGTATCTTTACTTTTACTCAAGTAATATTTTACTGGGTGACTTTCACTTTTACTTGAGTCATTTTCTATCAAGGTATCTTTACTTTTACTAGAGTATGACAATTGAGTACTTCTTCCACCACTGCTCGTACCCCTGCACATTGACTCGTTACCGGTAGTCCTTGTATATAGCTTCATTATTGTTATTTTGTGTTGCTATTTCCTTATTTTTGTTTTTGCTAATTTTTCTTCCTTTTTAACTCTGCATTGTTGTGAAAGGGAAGATAACACGGGTAGCCTAGTGGTTAGAGCATTGGGCCAGTTTCCCGAAAGGTTGCAATATCGAATCCCAGAGCTGACAAGGTAAAAATCTGTCGTTCTGCCCCCTGAACAAGGCAGTTAACCCACTGTTCCTAGGCCGTCATTGAAAATAAGAATTTGTTCTTAACCGACTTGCCTAGTTAAATAAAAGAAATGTGACAAATAGGATTTGGTTTGAATACTTTTGAGCTCTGAAAACGTCTGACTAACTTTTTGGAGTGTAATGTCCCTTTAACATTTGTGAGTTGAGTTTAGTTTCCTTGTGAGTTGAGTTTAGTTTCCAAACTCAGTGTACAGTTTTTTGTGGGAGGAACCATTGTCACATGAAGAGCCACCATCGTCTGGTGAGATGTTTAGGGTGAGAGAGAATCTAGCTGCCAGCTTAACGGAAAACTTCCTTCAGCCTAAAACCCATATCACATCAAACGCACGCATGCTCACACGCACACACGCAAAGACACACACAAACACACCACAGCTTAGATTTGACACGACTACACACAGCAGACTTTTGGTGAAAAAAAAAAAAACTACTCCAAATACTGATGCAATGTGACAGTTGGATTTTTTGTGACAAACATAGCTGCTGAGTTCAGCGAAGGAATCTGGCTTTTTGCAACCCATTTAAGTGAATTCATTATGCATGGATGTAACTTCCTCCTGCTGTTTCGTCTTTTTTCATGCCTTATTTATATTGATATGATTTATTTCCAGCATCGTATTATTATTTATAATGTACGTACAGCACCAGTCAAAAGTTTGGACACCTACTCATTCAAGGGTTTTTCTTTATTTTTACTTTTTTCCTGCATTGCAGAATAATAGTGAAGACATCAAAACGATTAAATAACACGTATGGAATCATGTAGTAACCAAAGAAGTGTTAAACAAAGTCAAAATATATTTGAGATTCTTCAAAGTAGCCACCCTTTGCCTTGATGACAGCTTTGAACACTCTTGGCATTCTCTCAACCAGCTTCTTGATGAATGCTTTTCCAACAGTCTTGAAGGAGTTCCCACATATGCTGAGAACTTGTTGGCTGCTTTTCCTTCACTCTGCAGTCCAATTCATGCCAAACCATCCTAATTAGGTTGAGGTGGGGTGATTGTGGAGGCCAGGTCATCTGATGCAGCACTCCATCGCTCTCCTTCTTGGTCAAATAGCCCTTACACAGCCTGGAGGTGTGTTGGGTCAGAATGCTGTGGTAGCCATGCTGGTTATGTGTGCCTTGAATTCTGAATAAATCCTGACTGTGTCACCAGCAAAGCACCCCCACACCATTACACCTCCTCCTCCGTGCTTCACGGTGGGAACCACGCATGCGGAGACCATCCATTTACCTACCCTGCGTCTCAGTTGGAACCAAACATTTCAAATGTGGACTCATCAGTCCAAAGGATTGGTATCCTTTAGTAGTGTTTTTTTTGCAGCAATTCAACCATGAAGGCCTGATTCACGCAGTCTCCTCTGAACAGTTGATGTTTAGATGTGTCTGTTATTTGAACTCTGTCAGCATCCTGCCCCCTGTTTGTCTCCGGGCCTCTAGAGGTCACCTGTGTTTCCCTCTGCCTTAGCTCTTCCTCGTGTGTCCTTATTAGTGTTATCCAGTTCACCTGTGCCTTGTTTCCCCTAGAGTATTTTAGCTGTGTTTTTTCCCCTTGTTCCTCACTTGGTTTTTGAGTCTTGGCTATGTGTCTCCTGCTGTGTCCCATTGTCTTTCCTAGTGATCTAAGCTATCCCAAGTAAGCTTTCTAAGTTATTTTTATTTTGTTTTTCTCCTCGTGGAGTTATTTTATTTTTCCTCCTGTTTTGTTTACTTTGTCCCCAAGTAGTATTCCTCTTTCTGAGAAGAACTTTTGTTGGACTATTTTTTGACCTGCAAAGAAACCTCTCCTTAAATTAAATCTACTTTGCCTGGAGTATTGCCTTGAGTGTTTCATTTGGGTCCAACACTACCTCCTCTGTGGCTAAGGGGTAGAACACCCAACTCTCCACTTCTGAGACCCGAGTTCGAGCCCAGCCTGTGACAAACTCTATGAAGCATTTATTTTGGGCTGCAATTTCTGAGACTGGTAAATCTGATGAACTTATCCTCTGCAGAAGAGGTAACTCTAGGTCTTCCTTTCCTGTGGTGGTCCTCATGAGAGCCAGTTTCATCATAGCGCTTGGTGGTTTTTGAGACTGCACTTGAAGAACCTTTCAAAGTTCTTTACATTTTTCAGAATTGACTGACCTTCATGTCTTAAAGTAATGATGGACTGTTGTTTTTCTTTGCTTATTTGAGATGCTCTTGCCATACTATGGGACTTGGTCTTGTGCCAAATAGGGCTATCTTCTGTATACCACCCCTACCTTGTCACAACACAACTGATTGGCTCAAACGCATTAAGAAGGAATGAAATTCTACAAATGAACTTTTAACCATGTACACCTGTTAATTTAAATGCATATAATTTAAAGCTACTTTGAAGAATCTCAAATATAAAATACATGTTTAACACTTTTTTTTGTTACATGTGGTATTTCATAGTGTTGATGTCTTCACTATTATTCTCCAGTGTAGAAAATAGTAAAAATAAAGACAAACTCTTGAATGAGTAGTTGTTTCCAAACCTTTGACTGGTAACGTATGTCATTTTGCTTGTTTTATTGACTTCAACTTTAGATGAGGAAAGGTTGTAAATACTGATAGTGGAAGTGTATCAGTAAATGTTTATAACAAGTGTTGTTTCGCTATATATGAGGGAGAATTGATCTCCTGTGAAATATGTTTTTACCCGGGGCTTCATTTAGTCAGATCAGAGACTCTTCAGTCTATTCTGTCTGATTTCGGGTGTTCGTTTCAAACATCTCGCTGGCTGTTAGAACAGCGATTGACTGTCCTAACTTTCTGTTTGGTCTGACTTGACATTGTCCTCAGATCATTAAGCCTAGTCCAGTACTGTGTGTGTTTCCCATATTCTCTGGAGATTTAGAAGTGTGTTCTCGTTGAGGTTAAAGCCAAAGGAAGCTCCTTGTCCTTACTGTCATTACAGTATTCTGTATTATATTCCTGTATATGAGCGGTTCCTGTCTCAGCTATGACAGGATTTCTCTCTTTATTCATCTGTTTACGTGATCTGGTCACCTTGAATTTTCCAATCCATTATACCACGACCATAAAGCAAAGTGATAGATTTGTGTGTGTGTGCGTGTGTGTGTGTGTGTGTGTTTGTGAATGAGATGCATTTTGATTGTGGCTGTAATGGTGTTGAAACGCCTTTTTGCGTGGTCGAACATTCTAATAAACCAACCAGATATTTCATACCGTCATCTGTGTCTCAACAAATACAGATGAATAACGTGGCGTCAGCCTACATTGAGATCATTGTTCGTTTAATCCTTTCTGATCCACCCTGAGCCTTTGTAAGACATTCTAACTCCTGTAATCCAATCACGCATAGTAGAGGCCAACGCATTTCATTGGAGGCTAGCAACCCCATGCTGGATTGGACTGAACTGGACTAGGATGACCTCTGTGTGTGGCCTACATTTCTCATTACAGAGAATCTTAAAGACCTCTGGGGCCCCAACTTTAGATCTCTACTTGGGGTCTGTCTAATTGGTGTGGTTGTGTAACCCCCTTCCATCCGGCCCGTCTCTATATTCTACATCCCTGATATTTTCAAGTTTTTCAAAGTTTTACTGTCACATGCGCAAATACAGAGAAATATTGCAAGCTCAAACTGCAACAATGCAGTAATCCATAACAATGTGACACAAAAAAAGTAACAAGGTAGAACAAAAACACACATGAAAAAACGAATTAAGAAGAACACGATGGTTCATATGTCAAGATTCCTTTCACTGGATGTCTAGCGGCCCGAACACTGTCCGTCTGTCGGATGACAACTTCATTTCAGGGTGTTCACTTCATTACAAGTTGTGTCTGAGCTTACCCGGGCTTATCAGAGTCGGGCTGTGATTCTCCATCTCTGTCAAATGACAACTTGCAACTTACAGCAGGCTACCTCATAATAAATATTGAATCTGACACGTTGACTGGATTCCATGACTTTACACGGCCCATAGTAGTTCCATCTGTAGTTAGGGCCAGGAGTTTTTCCTCCTAACAATGTGGAATGGCTGTAACCAGGGCCTACATAACTAGGGTCCAGAGTTTTTCATGGTCAGGTGACATGTTTAAGAAAAACTCCTACTCTCTGTTTAGCCTGTGTCTGCCGTGGTGGACTGACCATGCACATGTCCGACACAGTCACTCTCGCCAGTGGGTTGTCTGTGAATGGAGCATCCCTCTTGGGCATAAACTGTTGTCTGTAGACTTGTTCTCGGGCAGCTCTGCTCTGCTCTTCATATGCCTAGGCAGCATCTCTTGACAGCTGTGTGTTCAAAGTAGATAAGGGAGAAAGAGCAACTGACGGATCAAATCAGAAGTTTTTGGGCCGTCGTAACATTTCCATATTGACTCGTCTGGACATGTTTCAGCAAAGTACAATCTTAATAAATACAGTTTTAAAAAAGGAAGAAACCATTCAGTTTATCACAAATCCCAGCAAATTGCTTAATGTTATAATTGATATGCTCTGCTTGTAGTGAAAGAAATTACCTTCTTTGGTGAAACAAATTACATTCTGTCCAATCTCTCTGATATCAAGTTTTCTTTTTTTTATTCTCTCTGATATCAACTTTTACCATTTTCTTTCCGATACCAAGTTTCCTCTTCACAGTATAAGAGGTGAGGATTCAGGTTTTTAGGATTCTGTCTGGAGTTTAT
Organism: Brachymystax lenok tsinlingensis; assembly: GCA_030435695.1. Taxonomy (NCBI): domain Eukaryota; kingdom Metazoa; phylum Chordata; class Actinopteri; order Salmoniformes; family Salmonidae; genus Brachymystax; species Brachymystax lenok. The sequence goes on along the minus strand of CM059810.1, from coordinate 10,169,940 downwards.
CAGAGCATGGACTATAGTTTACACCATGACCCCACAGCTGGCTGGCTGGCTGCTCCCAAGCGTGTCTCTGCTATACGGGTTGTCACATTCTAACCGTACACACTTTGGTCACGCTCCCTTGCCACACTCAATTCGTCTCCCACAGACCCCTTTGCACTCACTGGTGCCCCCAACCACACCAACCAATCTTGAAGGGAATCACCCCCTGCATGAACTACTGGTTCACTGCTACTATATGGATGACATATGCTCTGCATGTCACATGGGGTCAGGAGACTTTTCTGACGACAACTAGGCTATAGCTATGAACCAGTTTTTTGCTGGTCTGATAATGTGGTGAGTAGCAAATTATGGGCCTGCACACATCAGAAACGGATTGCACAGGTGAACATTTCTCTGCAAGAGTGAAAAATGACACTGTTGATTCATAAGCATTCACTGTGGGGACTCCGGATTAGGCAACAGCTTGTGTCCAAGGTTACGTACCGATGATAGATAGCGTTTCCACGACCCTGTCCAAAGTTCCTCATCAAGACTCCTTAAAAAAGACCTGAAAGTGATTGATAGATCTGAACTGCCTTTGTCTTCGCCAAACAGATGCATTAAACAGACCTGAACTGCCTTTGTCTTCGCCAGACAGATGCATTAATCAGACCTGAACTGCCTTTGTCTTCGCCAGACAGATGCATTAAACAGACCTGAACTGCCTTTGTCTTCGCCAGACAGATGCATTAAACAGACCGGAACTGCCTTTGTCTTCGCCAGACAGATGCATTAAACAGACCTGAACTGCCTTTGTCTTCGCCAGACAGATGCATTAAACAGAGCTGAACTGCCTTTGTCTTCGCCAGACAGATGCATTAAACAGACCTGAACTGCCTTTGTCTTCGCCAGACAGATGCATTAAACAATGCCTTTTAGCAGCTCTCTGAAATTGGAAACATCGGATGGTTGCCATGTTCTAGATTGTTGCTTAATGAAGTGGCGAAGGAAGACTAATGTTTGGATCGTACATCAGAGGTATTAACTTCAAACAGTAGGCTTTGAAGATATAGAAAAATAAGTTGGTGTGTCATTTTTGGGGTTTTGATTTTGGGAAGGGTGCGGAGATGTGGATTGATAGACACGGGGGGGGGGTTCGGGAGAACAGTGGCTTTCTCAGATCTGCTCACAGGAGACGTGATTAAGGAGTAAGCAGCACTCCTTGTACCTCAATTAATGTTTAGCCACCTGTCCTTTTCTCTTCTTCTCTGCACGTGGTAGAACGGAAGCTACCAGCTAGCGCCCAGTTAGCGTTAAAACCACCAAGGCCAACTAACGCGCCAGTTACTCTGCTGTGCTGCACTGTACTGTTAAAACACGTCTAACCCTATCTATCTACAACAACAGAGTCAGAGTTGATCCATCTATGCCCTTCTGTTTGTGATGATTCGTTTTTGTTTATTTCCAACATAGCTAGGAGCTCCCCAAGGCTCTATTCTAGTCCCTTTTAGTTTCGATGAGGGGAGATGTCAATGGGGATTGTTTATGCATCATGCTCATCTCTCAGTGCTAATTCTTTATTCTCCAATTTCCCCATATCATGTTGTTGACGATGCTCAGGCTCTCTTCAGAGAAAACGTGCCTTGGCTGAAAACAAGACAAAATATTTGCCTTCAGATCTTAAGAAGCTGTGCACTCACTGGGGTCCCCTTTTAGCATCAGTACATTAAACATTAGTTAAGTGACTGTATCTGTATCTGGAGGTTTGGGGGATGTGAAAATTATCGCTTAATGTACTCTACTGCATACCATCTACTGCATCTCGCCTACGCCGGTCAGCCATCGCTCATCCATATATTTATATGTACATACTCGTATTCATTCCTTTACTCTTGTGTGTGTATAAGGTAGTTGTTTTGAATTTGTTAGATTACTTGTTAGATACTACTGCATGGTCGGAACTAGAAGCACAAGCATTTCGCTACACTCGCATTAACATCTGCTAACCATGTGTATGTGACAAATAAAATTAGATTTGATTTGAATCAATGGGCCCTCTGTCCCGACACGCTTCCCTCCCTCCCTCCCTCTCATCCTTCCATCCACCCATCTTCCTTTGACCACTGTTGATTTAAAGTCTCTCTCTCTCACTCCCTTCCCTCTGAAAAAGCAATCAAGAAATGTTCCAAATCCCGAGTGATGGAAACAGTGAGAGAGAAAGAGAGCCAGGAAGTATATAAGAAAAAGCGCGAGAGAGAGAGAGAGAGAGAGACGGAGAGAGAAAGGAAAGGAGCAACATCAAAAATCCTCATTCTGACGAAGCCATACATAGAGGTGAGGCTGGGGCAGTAAGGATTGGAAGTATTGGGAGTGGCTCAGAAGCACATGTCTGTCACTAAGGTGGAGTGGTTGTGACGCTCCTGCTGCTGCTGCTGCTGTTGAGTTCCACTGAGGGGCCTGATGGGGCCTGATGATGTGCTGAATCAAGCAGAAATAGTCCCAAGCCACCGACTCAGTATGCACTCAGTACTTCCGTTGATAATGACACAGTTAGGCTACGAGCTGGTTCCATTCTTTCCTTTCTCTCGTTCTTTCTTTCTCTCTCTCACTATATCTCTCAAATCAATCAATCAATCAAATGTATTTAATAAAGCCATTTTTACATCAGCAGTTGACGCAAAGTGCTAGTGTCTGTCTCGCTTTCTCCCTTTTTCTCTCTCGTTCTCTCTGACTGACCCTTTTCTCTTTCTCACTCATTCTCTCTCTCGCTCTCACTCTCTTTCTCTCTCCCCCTCTCTATCTCTGTCCTCCCACCACCTCTCTCTCCCTTCCTCTTTCTCTATTGCTCCAGAACACTCATCCGTAGGCTCAGGCACTGTGCGTCGCTCTCCGGGGGGACATGATAAGGGAGCGTGGGCGTCAGTGAACAAGCCTGGATGAAAATATCCTCCAGTCCTGCCGCTGTGCTCTGAACTCTTCGTGGTAACACTGTCTTGAGAAGAGTGTGTGTGTGTGTGCCTTGCTGTACTCTCCGGATTGTGTTTAGACCCAAAAAGCATTTTAATAACGACAAGATGTTCATTTAAATAATCCGCACATCGAATAAACATTAGGCTGTACGTTTTAAGAGTCATTTGAGAAGGATGATTATACCGGGTATCATGCCAGGTATCATATCCTATACACCACATGCTGCGCTGCCCACTTCATATTCCATGCTCTCCTGTCCCCATCATGGTTCCCAGTGTTACGTTGCTCTCCTGTCCCCATCATGGTTCCCAGTGTTACGTTGCTCTCCTGTCCCCATCATGGTTCCCAGTGTTACGCTGCTCTCCTGTCCCCATCATGGTTCCCAGTGTTACGCTGCTCTCCTGTCCCCATCATGGTTCCCAGTGTTACGCTGCTCTCCTGTCCCCATCATGGTTCCCAGTGTTACGCTGCTCTCCTGTCCCCATCATGGTTCCCAGTGTTACGTTGCTCTCCTGTCCCCATCATGGTTCCCAGTGTTACGCTGCTCTCCTGTCCCCATCATGGTTCCCAGTGTTACGTTGCTCTCCTGTCCCCATCATGGTTCCCAGTGTTACGCTGCTCTCCTGTCCCCATCATGGTTCCCAGTGTTACGCTGCTCTCCTGTCCCCATCATGGTTCCCAGTGTTACGCTGCTCTCCTGTCCCCATCATGGTTCCCAGTGTTACGTTGCTCTCCTGTCCCCATCATGGTTCCCAGTGTTACGCTGCTCTCCTGTCCCCATCATGGTTCCCAGTGTTACGCTGCTCTCCTGTCCCCATCATGGTTCCCAGTGTTACGTTGCTCTCCTGTCCCCATCATGGTTCCCAGTGTTACGCTGCTCTCCTGTCCCCATCATGGTTCCCAGTGTTACGCTGCTCTCCTGTCCCCATCATGGTTCCCAGTGTTACGCTGCTCTCCTGTCCCCATCATGGTTCCCAGTGTTACGCTGCTCTCCTGTCCCCATCATGGTTCCCAGTGTTACGTTGCTCTCCTGTCCCCATCATGGTTCCCAGTGTTACGCTGCTCTCCTGTTCCCATCATGGTTCCCAGTGTTACGTTGCTCTCCTGTCCCCATCATGGTTCCCAGTGTTACGCTGCTCTCCTGTCCCCATCATGGTTCCCAGTGTTACGCTGCTCTCCTGTCCCCATCATGGTTCCCAGTGTTACGCTGCTCTCCTGTCCCCATCATGGTTCCCAGTGTTACGTTGCTCTCCTGTCCCCATCATGGTTCCCAGTGTTACGCTGCTCTCCTGTCCCCATCATGGTTCCCAGTGTTACGTTGCTCTCCTGTCCCCATCATGGTTCCCAGTGTTCCGTTGCTCTCCTGTCCCCATCATGGTTCCCAGTGTTACGTTGCTCTCCTGTCCCCATCATGGTTCCCAGTGTTACGCTGCTCTCCTGTCCCCATCATGGTTCCCAGTGTTACGTTGCTCTCCTGTCCCCATCATGGTTCCCAGTGTTACGTTGCTCTCCTGTCGCCATCATGGTTCCCAGTGTTACGTTGCTCTCCATCCCCCCTGGTACTGGGGATGGTCTCGGTAGGCAAGTGTGTATGTCTGTCTGATTGAGTTGGTCATCTCCGACAAGACCATTGCTCTGCGTCTGCCCCATTACCCTGTCTGTAGTTATCCAAAGGGCCGTTTGACCTTCACTTCATGATTGTGTGTGTGTCTGTGTATGCCTATCTGACACAAATCAAATCAAAGCATATTGTATTTGTCACATATGCCAAATACAACAGGTGTAGACCTTACAGTGAAATGCCTACTCACAAGCCCTTAAACCAACAATGCAGTTTGAAGAAAAAATAAGTGTTACCTACTTAGGGAACAGTGGGGCGCTAAGTAGTGTGATGCGCCAAATTCAAAATCCAAAAGTTGAATTATTAAACATTCATCAATATACAAGTGTTGCATAGTCATCAAAATCTCTGATTCAAAGAGAGAGCGAGAGAGAAAGAGTGATATTGCCAAAATCTCTGATCGCTAATATAAAATCCCTTACCTTTTGAAGAACTTCTGCTGAGGGCTTCCCAAGTGTCCAACGAAGACATCCAATGGTTCTTTTGTTAGAAAAAGCCATTTATTATATCCATAAACTCTGCGTTATGATCATAAAATCCACCGTTGAGTCGCCCATTGAACCGTGAAGAGAACACGTTCAAATAATACCTATACACTTTCTACAAACAAATCAAACATAATTTTTAATGTATCCTTAGGTATCCTTTTGGGTATTTTTGCTGTAATATTTCAACCGGACGATAACGTGAACGATAGGAAAGGAAAATAAAGTGGTGCTCGTTCACAATCTCGCGCGCGTCAAACCTTGTTTACAAAAGTGGACCACTGACTTCTTCCTGTTCCTATCCGTTCTGGTTACTCCTAGAATTCCCAGTCTTTGACTGTTCGACTGTTGACATCTAGTGGAAGCCATAGGTACTGCAGTCTCAGTCCTACATAACATTGTATGCAATAGGCACAATGGAGAAGATGGTCATTTACAAAAAAAACTGCAAATCCGGATGGATTTTCCTCGGGTTTTCTCCTGCTATATCAGTTATGTTATACTCACATACATTATTTTAACACTTCTAGAAACTTCAGAGTGTTCCCTATCCAATAGTACTAATTATGTGCATATCCTATTTTCTGGGCCTGAGTGGCAGGCATTTTACTTTGGGCACGCCAGACTCTCCAAAACCGTCACCTATGCAGCCGCTCCCTAACAAGTTAAGAAAGTATTTAATAAATAAACTGAAATAAACAATAAATAAATACAAATAAAAATGAAAAAAAGAAGAAAATATATTTTTTTAATCATTAAAGAGCAACAGTAAAATAACAGTAACTAGACTTTATACAGGGGGCACTGGTACAGAGTCAGTGTGGAGGCTATACAGTGAGGGAAAAAAGTATTTGATCCCCTGCTGATTTTGTACGTTTGCCCACTGACAAAGAAATGATCAGTCTATAATTTTAATGGTAGGTTTATTTGAACAGTGAGAGACAGAATAACAACAAAAAAATCCAGAAAAACGCATTTGAAAAATGTTATAAATGGAATTGAATTTTAATGAGGGAAATAAGTATTTGACCCCCTCTCAATCAGAAAGATTTCTGGCTCCCAGGTGTCTTTTATACAGGTAACGAGCTGAGATTAGGAGCACACTCTTAAAGGGAGTGCTCCTAATCTCAGTTTGTTACCTGTATAAAAGACACCTGTCCGCAGAAGCAATCAATCAATCAGATTCCAATCTCTCCACCATGGCCAAGACCAAAGAGCTCTCCAAGGATGTCAGGGACAAGATTGTAGACCTACACAAGGCTGGAATGGGCTACAAGACCGTCGCCAAGCAGCTTGGTGAGAAGGTGACAACAGTTGGTGCGATTATTCGCAAAAATGGAAGAAACACAAAAGAACTGTCAATCTCCCTCGGCCTGGGGCTCCATGCAAGATCTCACCTCGTGGAGTTGCAATGATCATGAGAACGGTGAGGAATCAGCCCACTTTTTCCCCTCACTGTATACAGGGGGTACCGGTACAGAGTCAATGTGGAGGCTATATACAGGGGGTACCGGTATAGAGTCAATGTGGAGGCTATATACAGGGGGTACCGGTACAGAGTCATTGTGGAGGCTATATACAGGGGTACCGGTACAGAGTCAATGTGGAGGCTATATACAGGGGTACCGGTACAGAGTCAATGTGGAGGCTATATACAGGGGGTACCGGTACAGAGTCAATGTGGAGGCTATATACAGGGGGTACCGGTACAGAGTCAATGTGGAGGCTATATACAGGGGGTACCGGTACAGAGTCAATGTGGAGGCTATATACAGGGTGTACCGGTACAGAGTCAATGTGGAGGCTATATACAGGGGGTACCGGTACAGAGTCAATGTGGAGGCTATATACAGGGGGTACTGCACAGAGTCAATGTGGAGGCTATATACAGGGGTACCTGCACAGAGTCGATGTGGAGCCTATATACAAGGAGTACTGGTACAGAGTCAATGTGGAGGCTATATACAGGGGTACTGCACAGAGTCAATGTGGAGGCTATATACAGGGGGTACTGCACAGAGTCAATGTGGAGGCTATATACAGGGGGTACCGGTACAGAGTCAATGTGGAGGCTATATAAGGGGGTACTGCACAGAGTCAATTTGGAGGCTATATACAGGGGGTACTGCACAGAGTCAATGTGGAAGCTATATACAGGGGTTACTGCACAGAGTCAATGTGGAAGCTATATACAGGGGTTACCTGTACAGAGTCAATGTGGAGGCTATATACAGGGGGTACCTGCACAGAGTCAATGTGGAGGCTATATACAGGGTGTACTGCACAGAGTCAATGTGGAGGCTATATACAGGGGGCACTGCACAGAGTCAATGTGGAGGCTATATACAGGGGGTACTGCACAGAGTCAATGTGGAGGCTATATACAGGGGGTACCTGCACAGAGTCATTGTGGAGGCTATATACAGGGGTACCGGTACAGAGTCAATGTGGAGGCTATATACAGGGGGTACGGTACAGAGTCGATGTGGAGCCTATATACAAGGAGTACTGGTACAGAGTCAATGTGGAGGCTATATACAGGGGTACTGTACAGAGTCAATGTGGAGGCTATATACAGGGGTACCGGTACAGAGTCAATGTGGAGGCTATATACAGGGGGCACCGGTACAGAGTCAATGTGGAGGCTATATACAGGGGTACGGTACAGAGTCAATGTGGAGGCTATATACAGGGTGTGCAGTACAGAGTCAATGTGGAGGCTATATACAGGGTACCGGTACAGAGTCAATGTGGAGGCTATATACAGGGGTACTGTACAGAGTCAATGTGGAGGCTATATACAGGGGGTACTGTACAGAGTCGATGTGGAGCCTATATACAAGGAGTACTGGTACAGAGTCAATGTGGAGGCTATATACAGGGGTACCGGTACAGAGTCAATGTGGAGGCTATATACAGGGGGTACTGTACAGAGTCAATGTGGAGGCTATATACAGGGGGTACCGGTACAGAGTCAATGTGGAGGCTATATAAGGGGTACCGGTACAGAGTCAATTTGGAGGCTATATACAGGGGGTACGGTACAGAGTCAATGTGGAAGCTATATACAGGGGTTACTGTACAGAGTCAATGTGGAAGCTATATACAGGGGTTACTGTACAGAGTCAATGTGGAGGCTATATACAGGGGGTACCGGTACAGAGTCAATGTGGAAGCTATATACAGGGGTTACCGGTACAGAGTCAATGTGGAGGCTATATAAGGGGGTACCGGTACAGAGTCAATGTGGAGGCTTTATACAGGGGTTACCGGTACAGAGTCAATGTGGAGGCTATATACAGGGGGTACCGGTACAGAGTCAATGTGAATAGTATGAGTAGCCATTTGGTTAGATCTTCAGGAGTCTTATGGCTTGGGGGGGTAGAAGCTGTTAAGGAGCCTTTTGGACCTAGACTTGGCGCTCTGGGTCCTGGATGGCAGGGACCTTGGCCCCAGTGATGTACTGGGCCGTACGCACTACCCTCTGTAGTGCCTTGCGGTCGGAGGCCGAGCAGCTGACATACCAGGCGGTGATGCAACCAGTCAAGATGCTCTCGATGGTGCAGCTGTAGAACTTTTTGAGGATCTGAAGACCCATGCCAAATCTTGAGGGGGAAAAGGCCTCTTCACGACTGTCATGGTGTGCTTGGACCATGTTAGTTTGTTGGTGATGTGAACACCAAGGAACTTGAAGCTCTCAACCTGCACCACTACAGCCCTGTCGATGAGAACGAAGGTGTGCTCGGCCCTGATTTTCCTTTAGTCCACGATAATCTCCTTTGTCTTGCTCACATGCAGGGAGAGGTTGTCTGTCTGAATGTGTGTGTGTGTACGAAGGGGGTTGTAGTGTTATTTCAACAACCACTCGCTCTGTCACCTTGAGAGAGAGAGCCACCCATCCTGAGAGAGAGAGCCGCCCCTCTATCATTTACATACCGCTGCTCTGTGAATTATTGTTGGGCTCCGTCTCTCTCGCTCTCTCTCTCTCTCTCTCTCTCTCTCTCTCTCTCTCTCTCTCTCTCTCTCTCTCTCTCTCTCTCTCTCTCTCTCTGTCTGTCTCTCCCTCTAGCTGTACCTCTCTCTAGCTATACCACTCCCCTCTCTCCCTCTCTCTCTCTACCCCCCCTCTCTCTCTCTCTCGCTCCCCTGAGCTTTACCCACACAATGCCCTTTACACAGGAGCTTAAATGTCCTGCTGCATTATTCAACAAGGATGGCTTTGCACACTGCTCAGGGTCAGACATCATCTGTATCTGACAGGAAGCATGTGGCGTGGCCGTGTGTTTGAGAGAATGTGTCTGTGTGTGATAGTAAAAGGGTTGTCCCCCAAACACTTCTATTAACGTCCCACTGCTAGCAGTGTTTCAGCCTCCTGTCACCGCCTCTCTACATTACTCACACACAGCGTTATAACCAAGGGCAGCAGGAATCTTTCTGCTGGACGGACATTGGGAAGTGTGTGTTGTGTGTGTATGTTTAAGCTTGGAGTTCTGCAAGCGGAAAATTAAACGTTGTCACAGTACAATAAGGATTTAGGGTCCATTGACCAGTGGTCTGGAGAGGAGAGGCTGCATGGCATGTTTAATGTTATTGATCTGCAATAAAAAGGCGAGAGAGAGAGAGAGAGAGAGAGAGAGAGAGAGAGAGAGAGAGAGAGAGAGAGAGAGAGAGAGAGAGAGAGAGAGAGAGAGAGCGAGCTCAAACGGAACAGTGACCCTGATGTAACCCTGATTAAATGATACTCTACTACTGTATGACTGTATCCTTACCTCCAGGTGTCTGAACAGGTGTTGTGCTGGTCCAGCTAGGCATTGAGCAGTGAGCACACAGGCGTTCCTTCTCCCAGAGCAGACACAAACCCACCGCACACACACACACATGCCCATAAAGTGCAAAGGGCTCATTCCCTCTTAGATTTGTCATATAAAAAACACACCAAAAAACATTTTGCTATTACATTTTTGGGGTTAGTTTTTTCTCTGTAATACTACTAGCCCAGATAGGGTCCTGTTAGGTTCTGAACTAATAGAGTAAAAACTCACGGACGACTAGACAACGCATGATTACACAAGCACATATATTTATAACCTCCTACTGGCGGTGTCAACTCCTTACGCACCGAGACAGCCAATACATCTCTGTTGCTAGGCAGGAACGTAATTGGTTCCTCTCACTGGTGTAGTCATGGCCCCTTGCCTTACGCTAGAACCTTTGTGGGCGTGGAAGTGTATGTGAGAGAAAAGGTGTATACTGTAACAACTACCCTCCTCCATGTCCCCTCTCTCTCTCTCTCTCTCTCTCTGGTCTCTCTGTCTCTCTGTCTCTCTGTCTCTCTCTGGTCTCTCTCTGTCTCTCTCTCTCTCCCCTCTCTCTCTCTCTCTCTCTCTCTCTCTGCCTCTCTCTCTCTCTCTCTCTCTCTCTCTCTCAAAGAAGTGTATGTGTATGAGATAGGACTGGAGAAGGAGGGTGGTTGTGGTGGGCCCCTTTGTCCCCCCTCTCAGAGGTTTCTTCTCACTTCATATGTTGACTTGACCTCGAGTCGAATTCCTCACTCCTCCCTAGTTCTGCAGCTGGCCTTCCTAATCAGAGACTAACAATTGCCCTTTGCCTCCCTCCTTAGAAGCATGGCACACAGTAACTTTCCATTTACCAAGTTCCTATTCAGCCTTCATTGACACCAAAATATACATTCCTTATACATGTCAAGTAATCAATAAGTATGGTTGGAGTCATTAAAAATAGTTTTTCAACCACTCCACAAATGTCTTGTTAACAAACTATAGTTTTGTCAAGTCGGTTAGGACATCTACTTTGTGCATGACACAAGTCATTTTTCCAACAATTGTTTACAGACAGATTGTTTCACTTATAATTCACTGTATAACATTTCCAGTGGAAAATTCCAGAAAATGATGTCATGGCTTTAGAAGCTTCCGATAGGCTAATTGACATAATTTGTGTCAATTGGAGGTGTACCTTTGCTTGACGTCATGGGAAAATCAAAAGAAATCAGCCAAGACCTCAGAAAAAACCTCCACAAGTCTGGTTCATCTTTGGGAGCAATTTCCAAATGCCTGAAGGTACCACGTTCATCTGTACAAACAGTAGTACGCAAGTATAAACACCATGGGACCACGCAGCCGTCATACCGCTCAGGAAGGAGACGCGTTCTGTCTCCTAGAGAGTCCTAAACGAGTCCTATATCGACATAACCTGAAAGGCCGCTCAGCAAGGAAGAAGCCACTGCTTCAAAGCCACCATAAAACAGCCAGACTACGGTTTGCAACTGCACATGGGGACGAAGATCGTACTTTTTGAAGAAATGTCCTCTGGTCTGATGAAACAAAAATATAACTATTTGGCCATAATGACCATCGTTATGTTTGGAGGAAAAAGGGGGAGGCTTGCAAGCCGAAGAACACCACCCCAACTGTGAAGCACGGGGGTGGCAGCATCATGTTGTGGGGCTGCTTTGCTGCAGGAGGGACTGGTGCACTTCACAAAATAGATGGTATCATGAGGGAGGAAAATGATGTGGATATATTGAAGCAACATCTCAAGACATCAGTCAGGAAGTTAAAGCGTGGTTGCAAATGGGTCTTCCAAATGGACAACGACCCCAAGCAGACTTCCAAAGTTGTGGCAAAATGGCTTAAGGACAACAAAGTCAAGGTATTGGAGTGGCCATCACAAAGCCCTGACCTCAATCCTATAGATAATTTGTGGGCAGAACTGAAAAAGTGTGTGCGAGCAAGGAGGCATACAAACCTGACTCAGTTACACCAGCTCTGTCAGGAGGAAGCTTGTGGAAGGCTACCCGAAACGTTTGACACAAGTTAAACAATTTAAAGGCAATGCTACCAAATACTAATTGTGTGTATGTAAACGTCTGACCCACTGGGAATGTAATGAAAGAAATACAATCTGAAATAAATAATTCTCTCTACTAATATTCTGAAATTTCACATTCTTAAATAAAGTGGTGATCCTAACTGACCCAAGACAGGGGATTTTTATTTGGATTAAATGTCGGGTATTGTGAAAAACTGAGTTTAAATGTATTTGGCTAAGGTGTATGTAAACTTCCGACTTCAACTGTATATACTTATTCATGTTACCAAACTAGATTGTATTGATGTCAAGCTATAATCCAACAGTCCCAATCTCCTAACTTCATAACTAGCTACCAAGACGCCATTTCAGTTAGAGTAGCTAGCTTGTCTAACTATCTCAGCTGGCAAGGTTGGTGGACTTTAGAAAAGCTAGTGTTGTGTTTGGGTGGACTATGTTCAAAAGGTAGTGTAATTTCTAAACGGTTCACCCAATATGGATGAAAATACCCTCAAATTAAAGCTGACGGTCTGCACTTTAACCGTATGGTAATTTCAAAGTGCTGGAGTACAGAGCCAGAACAACAACAACAACGTGTCACTGTCCCAATACTTTTTGAGCTCACTGTAAAATGATTTTGCTTAGAATCTGAACCTAGGTCTGCTATAACCCCATGTATTCAAACTGCACCACATCATTTCATTCCAACTACTTCAGTCTCCTCCTTCACTTTTGTCTTTGTTTGTTCTGAAAGGGACTGGGGGGCGTTTGGTACATTACGAACGTGTGTTCTCTTTGCTGTTGTAATTTTTCCTTGGCCATTAAAGTGCGCCTTGCCACCGGCATTATTTCCTGATACCTCCATGTGTTGTACACCGAATGGCTCTGATATACTTCATTTGTCATTTCACTGCCTGGGCAGAATGTATGGGTTCACCAGCCTCCCTCTCTCCAAGTTCCCTTCTGTAGTTCCCTCCTCCATCTCCTTGGGGTGGAAACTTGTGTAAGTTGTAAGTCCAGCTTCAGTTCAGCCACGTGTTGATCTCTTAAAAAAAAAAAAAATACGCTGAATTGGAGGGGCGTCTCTCACTTTCTCCCCCTCTCTCTCTCTCTCTCTCTCTCTCTCTCTCTCTCTCTCTCTCTCTCTCTCGCTTTCTCTCCCCCTCTCTCTCAGTTCAATTTAAGGGCTTTATTGGCTTGGGAAACATGTTATCATTGCAAAAATGCAAGTGAAGTAGATAATAAGCAAAATTAACAGTAAGCATTACACTCACAGAAGTTCCAAAAGAATAAAGACATTTCAAATGTCATAGTATGTCTATATATACAGGGTTGTAACAATGTGCAAATAGTTAAAGTACAAAAGGGAAAATAAATAAACTATATATATATATATATATATATATGTTGTATTTGCAATGCCCCCCCCACATCCCTCTGTAGTAGTGACATCACGCGCCAGCTGGCAGAAACCTTCGTCTCCTGTGAGAAGCTGGTAGCAGCTGGTTGGTGTTGGCTACCGCCAGGGACGATGCCAGTCCCAGGCATCTTTATGGGCACATAATTGGGCCCTCCCTGTTGTGGCTCCAAGTCTGCTCATATGTCCTTCTGTTTATGTGCGTGTGCGTGTGTGTGGGTGTGTGCACTATATAGGGAATTTGTTGGCAAATATCTGGGTTGAGAGATTTAGCATTTAGAAACAGTTGGACAGGCTGTGTTTCCAAAACATGAGTTCATCAAGAGTGAAATTACAGAAGTCGGTACGTCGCAGTTCAGGACACAGGCGTCAGGAAAACAACGTCTGTATTCCAATTGGCACCCTATTCCCTATATAGTGTACTACTTTTGACCAGTGCCCATCGGGGCGCAGACCTTATAGCCCTATGGTCCCTGACCAAAAGTAGTGCACTATATAGGGAATAGGGTCCCATTTAAGTTTGAAGTGACAGTGAGTAAAGCCAGGAAGCCTCTGAGGCTGCTGGGAAAAGGCTGCGTTGTCTAAGGGGCATGAAATGAAATTGTCCCTGAGCTTTAGGGAGAGAAAGAAAAGCAATTGTCTTACTCAGCAATGCTTGTTCCTGCGGGACTGTTTGCTGAATCCGATGTCCACGTCTTGTCTCATCAGTGTAAAACGGCGCCGTTCGACGCATTATGTTGACAGTCTAAATGAGGTCGCCGTCTGGCGGATGGTAAAATGTGCTGTCGTGGACATAACCGCTGAAAATACTTCCAGAAAAAGTTGTTTTTTCTTACTAGTTTCTTACTTGCCTCCAAACGTTGGTTTCTTAGAAGAAGAAAAAATCCCAGTCAGCCAAAGTAGATGGAACAGGTGCTTTTCACGCCTCCCACATCTTGATTTTATAATATTGAAACATACAGGACAGAAAGCTTGAAAGTGTGTGTGTGTGTGTGTGGGTGGATGCACAAGTGTGTGTGTGTGGGTTGGTGCACGTGTGTGTGTGTGTGTGTGTGTGTGTGTGTGTGTGTGTGTGTGTGTGTGGGTGCATGTGTGTTTTGCGATGATACCACAGATTAGATAATAAATATACAGAACAAAAATAAAAACCAAACATGTAAAGTGTTGGTCCCATGTTTCATGAGCTGAAAGAAAAAGATCCCAGAGATTTCCCAAACGCACAAAAAAAAGCTTATTTCTCTACAATGTTGTGCACACATTTCTTTACAGCCCTGTGTGTGAGCATTTCTCATTTGCCAAGATAATCCATCCACCTGACAGGTTTGGCATATCAAGAATTTGGCAGTATGTTCAGCCGGCCTCACAACCACAGACCACATGTAACCACGTCAACCCAGGACCTCCACAGCCTGGCTGCCAAGTGGGTGGGCCCAGTTTAATTATTTCCTTATATATACTGTAACTCAGTAAACGTTTAGAAATTGTTGCATGTTGCGTTTAAATTTTCTTTTTTGTCAGTGTATTATCTCTTTGGCCATACAGTCTTACTGCCTTCTTGTCTGTTTGCAGAGATATTGGTGGAAACGGAGTGCCTTCTACTGTGTTTAACATGAGGATCACTGATATGAGGATCGCGGTGAAGGGCTGAGTGTAGTGTAGTAGTTATGGTAGTGTCTGTCCTATTGATTTGACACACATGGATTCCAGGGTTGAGGCATCCCGTGGGCGTCCCTGGTGGAGCTTGCCCCTGAGGCCCTTCACTCGATACACACTCATTCAGCTGATTGCTACAGCATCACTGTTTAATTACGGTAAAACCAAAACAAGGCTTCTTCTTGGCTAATTTGGAGGCTTAATCAGAGATGTGGTGAGGGGGGTTTGGGGGTGAGGACGGGGGGCACTGGATCATGAGGTTTACCTGGGTATCCCCTTGGGCGGGGTGAGTTGGTGGTTCTCTAAACATAAAGAAGGTAGAGGATTCTTCCTCTCTCTCTCTCTCTCTCTCTCTCTCTCTCTCTCTCTCTCTCTCTCTCTCTCTCTCTCTCTCTCTCTCTCTCTCTCTCTCTCTCTCTCTCTCTCTCTCTCTCTCTCTCTCTCTCTGTGTCAAATCTGCTTGTTCTCACGTTGTCTTTTTGGCCTTGTCTCCTTCACTCCTTCTATGCTGTGTGCACATTCCCATTTACACCATATATCTGAATATAATGAGAAGGCAGGCGACAAGGTCCAGAAACAAATTGGTTTTATTTTTTGGACAGATTATGGCGAGTGAAACCTCTCGCTTCGCCTCTTCCTCTCTGTTTACACACACACCAACCCCCTGCCACACACACCAACCCCTGTCACTCACACCAACCCCTGCCACACACACCAACCCCCTGCCACTCACACCAACCCCTGCCACACACACCAACCCCTGTCACTCACACCAACCCCTGCCACTCACACCAACCCCTGTCACTCACACCAACCCCTGTCACACACACCAACCCCCTGTCACTCACACCAACCCCTGCGACTCACACCAACCCCCTGTCACACACACCAACCCCCTGTCACTCACACCAACCCCTGCCACTCACACCAACCCCCTGTCACTCACACCAACCCCTGTCACTCACACCAACCCCTGTCACACACACCAACCCCTGTCACTCACACACCAACCCCCTGTCACTCACACCAACCCCCTGTCACTCACACCAACCCCTGTCACTCACACCAACCCCCTGTCACTCACACCAACCCCCTGCCACTCACACCAACCCCTGTCACTCACACCAACCCCTGTCACACACACCAACCCCTGTCACTCACACCAACCCCCTGTCACTACACCAACCCCTGTCACTCACACCAACCCCCCTGTCACTCACACCAACCCCCTGTCACTCACACCAACCCCTGTCACTCACACCAACCCCCTGTCACACACACCAACCCCTGTCACTCACACCAACCCCCTGTCACTCACACCAACCCCTGTCACTCACACCAACCCCTGTCACTCACACCAACCCCTGTCACTCACACCAACCCCTGTCACTCACACCAACCCCTGTCACACACACCAACCCCTGTCACTCACACCAACCCCCTGTCACTCACACCAACCCCTGTCACTCACACCAACCCCTGTCACACACACCAACCCCTGTCACTCACACCAACCCCCTGCCACTCACACCAACCCCTGTCACTCACACCAACCCCTGTCACACACACACACCAACCCCCTGTCACTCACACCAACCCCCTGTCACTCACACCAACCCCTGTCACTCACACCAACCCCCTGTCACTCACACCAACCCCTGTCACTCACACCAACCCCTGTCACTCACACCAACCCCTGTCACACACACCAACCCCCTGTCACTCACACCAACCCCTGTCACTCACACCAACCCCTGTCACTCACACCAACCCCTGTCACTCACACCAACCCCTGTCACTCACACCAACCCCTGTCACTCACACCAACCCCTGTCACTCACACCAACCCCCTGTCACACACACCAACCCCTGTCACTCACACCAACCCCTGTCACTCCACCAACCCCTGTCACTCACACCAACCCCTGTCACACACACACCAACCCCCTGTCACTCACACCAACCCCTGTCACTCACACCAACCCCCTGTCACTCACACCAACCCCCTGTCACTCACACCAACCCCTGTCACTCACACCAACCCCCTGTCACACACACCAACCCCTGTCACTCACACCAACCCCTGTCACTCACCAACCCCTGTCACACACACCCTGTCACACACACCAACCCCTGTCACTCACACCAACCCCCCTGTCACTCACACCAACGAATTTGAGAGATTACTTCTTCGTCTCTGACAAGCGATTTCAACTCGCCATTTGCATTTGAGGTTTGATCCAACAGAAACGGTCAGATGGACACCGAAACACATTGAGACATTATTTTACTGTAATAGAGGAGAAACAAGAGTATCAATGAACATTGATTCTGGTAAAGTCATGCTCAGTGTATCGTTATCGCGTGTAGCACGTAACTACTGCTAGCAGAATTTTAGCCAAACACTGTTATACTAGCTGTCTGTGTTTTATACATGTGCAATAAGCATAAAACACAATTGTATAAGGAATTTGCAACTCAGTCTCGTTCTGAGAAGTAAGGTAGGCCACAACATCTGAACATAGTGGACAGGCTAACATTGAAACAGTTGCATAGTGTGTTCATAACTGTTCAACCTTGTTAGCTAGCAAATAGATCCATGTTGGCTAAAGTTGAAATATAAAGATTAGCTGGCTGCTCTCGTAGGCTTCGAGAGATTATTTATGAGACCTGTGTTCATTTTCTAATTTCTTAGATATGATTTTTTTTTCGTCCGTATCGCCCAGCCCTAGTGGAAATACTGCAAACCATTCATGTGCTGTTGTTTTAGTGTGCAAAGGGCCTTGCCAGATATAACCTTCCTGTTAATCTCCCAAGCCAATCGGAATATGTTACTGCAGATGCGCAGTTTTATTGTCAGACTTTTCTTTTTTTCATTTTTTTTCTTTATTGAATTTCTTTACCTTTTGAGATCCCCTCCAAATTTTTTTTCCCACCTGTTTCCTTGCATTAATAGGTTTCTCAGAGGGGGGCGAAAGGAAGCCGTCAGGGACAGAGATATGGATTTGTTGTAGCACCTCGTCTATATCTCAGGGTTAAACAAAGATTCTTGCTGCCTCATCAAGGGAACGCAGGGAGCTGATTTGGCTGCGATTGGATGTATTCGTTTGTCCTTCATTACGTGTTCTTTTATTGATTACCATTGCGAGCAGTGATATATAAAAATATGTGTAGCTACAGTATATTTTTCCCCGTGAGTAATGATGGAGGTCTCTATTAGGTAACTGTGAGTTCTAAAAGCCGGGAAATATTTTTCATACGAACCCGCAGTACACTCTCAGCACGGAAGAAGGCTGGAACAAATGAATCCTCCCTCATCCACATTTAAACACATCCTATTTTAAACACACTTTCGCTCTGTCTTTGCTTCTGTGCATAACACACACCAACACATGGACACGTGAGCGCACACACACCCACCCACGTACACACCAGTGGTGGTCAGTGTCGTTTATGATGAGGGAGAACAATGATAATTTTTCATGAGCAAGGCCTTATTACTATTTCAGCATATTGGATGGCTGTCATTCATATTCCATCCACCCAGTTCAATGTAACATCAATAGGTTTAGGCTATTACCTGATAATGGAATTTTCCCCCTATACCCATCATGAGGTTGTTTACAACCTAGCCTATGAATGAAAGTTTACAACGTAGGTGCACACAGGTCGAGAGAAAACTATTTAAGATGACAGACAGTGACACATGCAGTACCACCTTGCACACTCTTGCCTGCATCCAGCTGATCCTGAATCCAACAGTTTATTTTGGACAAATTCAAGTATTTTTATCCCTGTTTCGTTTGCTTCCGTTTAAAAAAAACTACATTTCAACAGAATCGGCCGAATGAATACACCCTTGATCGCGCATAAACACAGTTCACTGTCATAGCAGCCACGTTGTATTCCCTATAGCCTCTATGCACTCTCCTCCTCTCACTTTTTCCCTTCGTTTGTGGACTTCAATGAACAGCGCATCAGCTGTATGTGACCAGGCGATGCTAGCTAGCTGTAGCTTATGCTTTCGGTACTAGATTCATTCTCTGATACTTTGATTGGGTGGACAAATGCTGCAAGAGCTCTGATAGGTTGGAGGACGTTCTCTGGAAGTCTATGGAAGAGGGTGAGAACCACTAGGTTTTGTATTGAAGTCAATGTACCCAGAGGAGGACGGAAGCTAGCTGTCCTCCGGCTACAACATGGCGCTACCCTACAGAGGAGTGCTGTTGTGGCTACTGTAGACCTCCGTTGCAAAACAGTGAGTTTTCATCAATTATTTGGTGACGTGAATATATTTAGCATAGTTTTATCCAAAAAAAAAAGGATCACTTTTTTTTTTCAATGTTTTACCATTTTAAATTGTATGACATTCACCTGAGGAGGATAGTCCTCACCGTTCCTCCTCTGAGGAGCCTCCACTGGTACACATCCACCCGCATGCACACAAGCATGAACACAAAACACGCGCACACATGTTCTCATGTCCATTCCCTCCGAGATGTAGAAGGCGGCAATAAGACAACTCCAGAAAAAGGCCACCGTATGCCTTCACATTGTTTCTTAACTCATATAGATGTAAATGGGCCAGTGACAGGCACAGAGACATTACTTCAGCACTATCTGTCTTGTTCTTTTTCTTTAAGTGGCCCCTGATAGAGTGGATAAGTAGTCACTGACTGGGCCCTGCAATTGCACGGAACATACAGATGTAGGATCTTAATTTGATCACTCGTTTGTTCCTGAGAATATTTCTGCGCCACAAGGAAATGCAGATGAGCTTTGCGGGTCATTAAAAAAAAAACAGACTTAAACACGGTTGCATTAACAGTAGTCCACTTTTCATTTTGACCAGTTAATAGCCTAACCACCGATCAAGAAAACCTTACAGACTCAAATCCTGTTGCTGCAGGATTATTTTTTGCTGCGACGAGACAGGTCAAAATAAGATACTACATCTGTAATTTCAGATGAAGATGCTACCAGCTCTCTTACCATACTGTAGATTCCCTCACAAACCTTCACTGTGCATTTGTCAAGTTGACGCTCGCCATTTTCTTACTAAGTGAGCCGGGGCTGGGTTATACGTGTGTGTGTGTGTGTGTGTGTGTGTGTGTGTGCATGACTGATGTTAGGTTCTTTGGTTCGGTACCCTCCTCCAGAGTTCACTGTGTTCCTTTCATCATTTACACTGCTACATGTAACCCACAGTGGAGACAATGGCAGGGTTCTACTGCAGTCACACACTGAATCATTCTGTCGTGTGTGTGTGTGTGTGTCTGTCTGTGTGTATGTGCGTGTGTGTGTACTTGCATGTGTGTGTGTGTTTGTGAGTGTCCGTGTGAGTGTGCCGTTGTCTGTAATGACAGGGTTTCACTGCTGCTGCTGTCATCTGAGACGTCTCTCCAGAGCTCTACGATACATTTAAGTGACAATAAAGTGTTACATTCTCATCAGCATGACTTGAGCCAGAAATATGTTGCTCACTATGTTGCTTACTACAGCAGGAACTCTCTCTGAATACGTCTCTCTGACCTCAACAACACTGGCAGAGAGGGGCCGAGGCCGCCACCGCCAGGGTCATTTGTGTTCTGCTTTGACTCCATTTTTATTTATTTTTTATTTTACTAGGCAAGTCAGTTAAGAACAAATTCTTATTTTCAATGACGGCCTAGGAACAGTGGGTTAACTGCCTGATCAGGGGCAGAAGGACAGATTTGTACCTTGTCAGCTCGGGGAATTCATCAACAGACACTGGAATTACCGAGACTCCTTTAATGGAGCTCAATGGAATTACAGAGACTCCTTTAATGGAGCTCAGTGGAATTACCGAGACTCCTTTAATGGAGCTCAATGAATTACAGAGACTCCTTTAATGGAGCTCAATGAATTACCGAGACTCCTTTAATGGAGCTCAATGGAATTACCGAGACTCCTTTAATGGAGCTCAATGGAATTACTGAGACTCCTTTAATGGAGCTCAATGGAATTACCGAGACTCCTTTAATGGAGCTCAATGAATTACAGAGACTCCTTTAATGGAGTTCAATGGAATTACTGAGACTCCTTTAATGGAGCTCAATGGAATTACTGAGACTCCTTTAATGGAGCTCAATGAATTACCGAGACTCCTTTAATGGAGCTCAATGAATTACCGAGACTCCTTTAATAGAGCTCAATGGAATTACCGAGACACCTTTAATGGAGCTCAGTGGAATTACTGAGACTCCTTTAATGGAGCTCAATGGAATTACCGAGACTCCTTTAATGGAGCTCAATGAATTACAGAGACTCCTTTAATGGAGCTCAATGGAATTACCGAGACTCCTTTAATGGAGCTCAATGGAATTACCGAGACTCCTTTAATGGAGCTCAATGGAATTACAGAGACTCCTTTAATGGAGCTCAATGAATTACCGAGACTCCTTTAATGGAGCTCAATGGAATTACCGAGACTCCTTTAATGGAGCTCAATGGAATTACCGAGACTCCTTTAATGGAGCTCAATGGAATTACAGAGATTCCTTTAATGGAGCTCAAGGAATTACAGAGACTCCTTTAATGGAGCTCAATGAATTACCGAGACTCCTTTAATGGAGCTCAATGGAATTACCGAGACTCCTTTAATGGAGCTCAATGGAATTACAGAGATTCCTTTAATGGAGCTCAATGGAATTACAGAGATTCCTTTAATGGAGCTCAATGAATTACAGAGATTCCTTTAATGGAGCTCAATGAATTACCGAGACTCCTTTAATGTAGCTCAATGGAATTATCGAGACTCCTTTAATGGAGCTCAATGGAATTACCGAGACTCCTTTAATGGAGCTCAATGAATTACCGAGACTCCTTTAATGGAGCTCAATGAATCATTAGCAAGTAGCTAATCATCATGTCGGCTGAGGCACTATTCAGAGTCCCAGGTTTGCTCGGGTGGGCTTGTCGCTGCTTCGCACTGGGTTATTTAAATGTAGCCTCATGCTCGTCAAATACTGTAGCTTCTGTCTTAATTACTATTTAGAGTAATTGAACACTTAGAGAAAAGTTACTATTAGAGTAAAAGTACTCTAAGAGTAAAAAAATTGTCTTACAGTAAACTTCTCACTTTAGAAGTAAGAAGAGGCTGATAATTCCTGGTTGTTACTGTGTCTGCAAGACTTTGTCTTCAAACTGGTAAAAAGTGAACTGGCCTCCAACTTCAAGGGAAAAAGGGATCATTTTGTGATCATTTGGATGTCATGGATGGTCGGTCCTTGCATCCATGCCTATACATTTCTCCAGTTCCATCCCATCATAGGCCTCTAACTTCAGCATTTCAGTGGTAGATTAAAAGCAGCGGCTTCATTTCAGTTCATTGCTGAAATGTAGGTTGTTTCGTGACCTAGTTTCCCTCATTTGTTTTTGGTGCATCAATCCAATCTGGAAGCATCTCTCAAAAAATGTTGTGTTTCAATTTACTCCCAGTATTTGGCAGCTGAAAATCGTATGCAGTGTTGTCCCGAGGCAAAGCCAGGCCCAGCTTAACCACAGTGAGCCACACTACGCTCTCAGCGCTTCTGAGAAGCTAGCTGACGCATAGGGACACCCAACAGCTGTTCGCTTGGATGGCTGTTCGCTTGTCTCTCTCCCGCTGTGTGGGAAGCTCTGCTCATTACGCCTCCGTTTCGGCATTGGTAATTGTGCGACGTGGGGCCATTACCGAAACCAAAAGGCAGAAATCCCGGAAGCTAGGAAGCTAGAAACACCCCCACAACCGCTCTCAGTGGACTTGTGCTAGCGTTGACTTGTAGGCGCTCCTCCTGCTTGCCTGGAGCCAGACTTGAGGGTCCAATTTCCTGTTCCTCGATTTACCCCCAAGCAGATTTTGGCAAAGCAGGCCCCAGACGGCAGCACATTTACAAGGACATTCCCTCTAGTGCTTTAGCTGGGCATGTGTTTCATTTAGTGCTTCAGGGTGCCTTTTCTCTTGAATACTCTATGTGTCTCACTCCAAACTGATGCACAGTAGGCTATACTGGTAGAGTAGCAGTTTGAGAACCAACCATCCACTGACGTTGGGGAACCATTAAAACCAAGTCTGGTGTTTCTAATTGACGACACAGTTTCACAAGAATCAGAAGAGGTACTGCCTGAAGGTTTTTTGTTTTTCAAAACTAGGTCAAAAGTAGAGCTCTAGATATAGGGACTATGGGTGACATTTGGGACTCTACCTCAAAGTTAATTTTCTATACTTAGTAATATGACTGCTGTAACATTATCTATTAGGAGCTTGAACGGCGCCTGGATGCTTCCATCCACTTTGAAGCGCTTCCCATGCATGTTTCAGAAGAACACATGAGAGGAGAACTTGGAGAACTTAAAGTAGTATCCCATATTGAATATTCCCCCATGTATGTACTTGTATTTCCTTCAAACTTAAAAAAAGAGTCCTACTTTTCAATGATATTTTCTCTTAAGTCACCTTGTCAGTCTGTTAACCTGGCTGTATCATGCTTCAACTGTCTCTTATCCACACACGCTCGCATACCCACACACACACACACACACACACACACACACACACACACACACACACACACACACACACACACACACACACACACACACACACACACACACACACACACACATACACACAGCTACCCAGACCCATGTAAAACCCTCTGTGTTGTATGGAGTCTGCCAGGCTGAAAGCTTAGTCTGGCTCTGGTGTATTGCCCAGGTCGGTCCCAGCAGGGGCCTTCAAAGGCAAAGGTCTCTCTCTCTCTCTCTCTCTAGTGCTTTAGCTGGGCACGTGTTTTATTTAGTGCTTCAGGATGCCTTTTCTCTTGAATACTCTATGTGTCTCACTCCAAACTGATGCACAGTAGGCTATACTGGTAGAGTAGCAGTTTGAGAACCAACCATCCACTGACGTTGGGGAACCATTAAAACCAAGTCTGGTGTTTCTAATTGACGACACAGTTTCACAAGAATCAGAAGAGGTACTGCCTGAATCTGTCCAATATAAGATTTTCTGTTTTTCAAAACGGGTCAGAAGTAGAGCGCTAGATATAGGGACTATGGGTGACATTTGGGACTCTACCTCAAAGTAAATCTTCTGTACTTAATAATATACTCTCTGCTTTTTATCACTCACACAATTCAGCTGTTTTATCAGCCTTCTAACACGCTGGATTATTTGTGTGCATCCTTAATGTCCCCCTATTTCCTACACACATGCTGCTCAAAGACACAGTTTCGCAGTTGTAAACGAGAACGTGTTCTCAACTTGCCTACCTGGTTAAATAAAGGTGAAATAAATAAATAAATAAATAAAACATGCTGCTTCAAAGACACAGGATTCCCCGTTTGAAGGCAATGTCGCATTTCCTGCACACTCTCGCTTCGTCAATGACTTGTGATGGCTTGCCTCCTGAAACGCTTTAGGGAGACGTGTTTTTTTAGTTGTATGAATTAGGGCTGGATGAAAGGCGATGCAGTGCAATCCAACTATACGAGATGTCTTTCCACGTTTTCTGCTCCAGGACAGCCGTTGGAGTGTCCTCGTCCTTTTGTGGTCTGCTTAGATTGCTGTAAGACTTGTCTTTCATTACAATTGGTGGATCAGCCAGCAACATATCCCACAGGGTCATTGAACTAAGAGTGCTGTGCAACGTTAATACAACCTTTTTTTTGGCATCTGTTGTTGCTCTTGGATCCTATTTTGATTCCTTTTTGACTTACCGTAGATGTGCTTAGGCTAAACAGTTGTTGTTCTGTTAGATGGAGGAGTTGTAGCTGATACACCCGAGCCTGTCTCCTTCTTCCGACGTACCAGCATCAAAGTTCCCGTCCTATAACCTCTCCTTCTCCGTCCGTCAGGTGACCACCCTGGTGAACACCAGCAACAAAGGGCCCAGCAGTAAGAAGAAAGGGCGCTCCAAGAAGGCGCACGTGCTGGCCCTGTCCGTGGAGCAGGCCACGCAGAACTTCCTGGAGAAGGGCGAGCAGATCGCTAAGAACAGCCACGATCTCAAGGAGGAGCTCATCCTCGCCGTGGAGGACGTCCGCAAGCAAGGTATGTCCGCACAGGGACACCATACCATGTAGTGCTCTTGTGTTTAGAGATATATGAATCCGTTAAATGGGACAGCAAGGTGAAGAGAGTCCAATGTACTCACAGGGACACAGTACTTGTAGTTTTCTGGTGTATACTGTCCATGGAATGTGACAGCAAGCTCTCCAGAGCCCAGGGTGTATTCTGGTTCCCATCCAAAACGGCTGTAGCATTATGTATTAGGAGCTTGAACGGCGCCTGGATGCTTCCATCCACTTTGAAGCGCTTCCCATGCATGTTTCAGAAGAACACATGAGAGGAGAACTTGGAGAACTTAAAGGGAGTATCCCATATTGAATATTCCCCCATGTATGTACTTGTATTTCCTTCAAACTTAAAAAGAGTCCTACTTTTCAATGATATTTTCTCGCTCTGAACCTTAAGTCACCTTGTCAGTCTGTAAACCTTGCTTTATCATACCCACAAACACATACACGCTCTCTCAGAAACACGCACACGCAACACACCCACACACACACACACACACACACACACACACACACACACACACACACACACACAAACCACTTACACCACACAGCTCCCCATGTAAAACCCTCTGCGTTGTATGGAGTCTGCCAGGCTGATAGCTTAGTCTGGCTCTGGTGTATTGCCCAGGTTGGTCTCAGCAGGGGCCCTCATTGAAAAAGCACCAGCATTGGCAGAGATCTCTCTCTCTCTCTCTCTCTCTCTCTCTCTCTCTCTCTCTCTGTCTCTGTCTCTGTCTCTGTCTCTGTCTCTGTCTCTGTCTCTGTCTCTGTCTCTGTCTCTCTCTCTCTCTCTCTCTCTCTGTCTCTGTCTCTGTCTCTGTCTCTGTCTCTGTCTCTGTCTCTCTCTCTCTCTCTCTCTCTCTCTCTCTCTCTCTCTCTGCACGAAAATTCCCTTCCTCTTCCTCTCTTCAATCTAGAACACTTTCACAACAAATAATGTCTGGATTCCGGCGAACTGCGTCACTCTTCAAGCAGACACTTAGCAATCTCGCTTTCTTGTGCATTCATCGTAGCCAATTTCCCCACGGTAGCTATCAAAGCTGTGGAGGAGAAAGTGTCGTGTTGACCTCAGACCCCGCTTATCAGTCATGTGTTATGTTTTTAACGTGGAAATTGATTTGGCTAGATTCCCTTGCTGAGTAAAATGTCAGTATAGAATAGCGTAAGTGTTTGACTATTTTTACAGCAGGCTATCTGCTTCAGAGTACAGTATT
The DNA here is from genome assembly GCA_030435695.1 of Brachymystax lenok tsinlingensis. NCBI lineage: Eukaryota > Metazoa > Chordata > Actinopteri > Salmoniformes > Salmonidae > Brachymystax > Brachymystax lenok. Next base: position 10,143,681 of record CM059810.1, on the reverse strand, counting down.
TGCATTCTTTAATGTCATCGTTTAGGGCTCACTGGACCCAAGCAGACATATCATTTTCCATTTTCCATTTTAAATGCCTGTCAGGTTTTTTCCATAACTCATTTATTTCCTGTCATTAAATTTGACGGAGGCCCTCCTTCAGGAAGTTGGCGCTATCCTCATCTTCTATTGGAGCAGGCCATCAGACTGTTAAATAGTCACCACTAGCCGGCCTCTGCCCAATACCCTGCCCTAAATCATATTCATTGGGTGCGTAACCCATTAGGGCGTCAACCCACGCCGACAGCACCATCAACAAACAAGGGATATTGGCCAAATGAGCCACATTTATGTGTCCTGAAAAAAAGGCCTATAGCCTAACACTATTCCTTGTGTTTTGATGCGAAGAATTACAAAACTTTATAACCTTTTATAGGTTTTTTTTACTTTCCCCAAACAATAATTGTCCACCTCACGGTTCAGCTGTCAGAGATTTGAGGACTAAATGCATCAGGGCATTGCGTGCATAGACCTATAGGATTAGGCATCCGCTGTATGATATGAATATAAAGAAAATACATGGAAAGCATGAGAAGCTGAGGCCCCGGAGAAAGAGAGATATGCCGGCTATGCATGCTACGACACAGACATTTTAATTATCCTTGTCACATAGGCTAGCCGACTGCATCTGCTATACAAATACCCGTTTACAGAAGGAGGCTGTTTAGTTCATTTTCGATCCAAATATTTTTGTTAGAAACATAAGCTTTATATTGTAAGAATATAGGAGTAACTTTGGTAGGACTAAAACATTATTTCCTCACCTCAAGTTCAACTGTCAGAGTCAGTTGGAGTGCTGGTGGGGACTGCCTTCATATCATAGGCCTGCAGTATAATAGGTTAATAACCACACCACACCAAACCTTCACAAAAGTTTCTACATTTTATTGGGGTACTATAAAAAGTAAGTCAAGCCAGCAGGATATTATATTGCGGCAAACCCATTATAGTTGGCCAATGAAAATTGCTCAGAATGAAACAAAACACTTGCAAACTGGTTTAAACCTTCTCAAAAGGTCCAGCAACTAACAAGAAAGGCTAGTGCCCACCGTCCCCAACTAATTACAGAAATAGGCAAATTGAATGTATTTTACAACAGGCCTACTTATAACCTATAATAAACTAAATATGGCGCACACAATTAAAAAGACAGATTTAACTTAATTTAGCCGAAGAAAATGTCTCAACAGAATAAAACAAAACACGTTTTGCATATTTAAAGAACTGGTTTAGAACAACATTTTTTTGGTTGTTGCAGTTTTACTTGAGTGCCTTGTTGTAAACAGGATGCATGTTTTGGAATATTTCTATTCCGTACAGGCTTATTCCTTATTTTCACTCTGTCAATTAGGTTAGTATTGTAGAGTAACTACAATGTTGTAGTCACAGCCGTTAAACTCTGTAACTGTTTTAATGTCACTATTGGCCTCATGTTGTAATCCCTGAGCAGTTTCCTTCCTCTCTGGCAACTGAGTTAGAAAGGACGCCTGTATCTTTGTAGTGACTGGGGCTGTATTGATACACCGTCCAAAGTGTAATTAATAACTTCACCATGCTCAAAGGTATATTCAATGTCAGATTTTAAATTTTTTCCCATCTACCAATAGTTGCCCTTCTTTGCGAGGCATTGGAAAACCTCCCTGGTCTTTGTGGTTGAACCTGTGTTTGAAATGTTCTGCTTGATTGAGGGACCTTACAGATAATTGTATGTGCGGGGTACAGAGATGAGGTAATCTTAAAAAAATCATGTTAAACACTATTATTGCACACAAAGTGAGTCCATGCAACTTATTAATCACATTTTTACTCCTGAACTGATTTAGGCTTGCCATAACAAAGGGGTTGAATACTTATTGACTGAAGACATTTCAGTTTAGAATTTTGTAAGATTTTAAGTAATTTCACTTTAACATTATGGTAAAAAATATATATATTTAATCTATTTTAAATTCAGGCTGTAAAGAGATGTGAATACTTTCTGAAGACACTGTATATATAATTTGAGATGCGTGCGTCACGAGCAAATGTATTGTATCATTTCACTTCACTGCCTGTAAGAACGATGATGAATACGGGCCATGTCTGATTAGCCTTCGCTGTAGTGCAGACTCTGGCTCTCAGTAGCCTTCCATCAGCCTACTTAAAACTGCATGTTCGGTAGCATGCTGGCTGTCAATGAATAGTGAGAAATAATCAGTAGGCCTAATATTACATTGTTAAATCTGTGAAATAACCCCCCCATATATTTTCAGATTTTCAATCGGTTAAATCGCATTGTTAAAATGTTTTCATTCAGTTATGCGAGCGCACCATGGCCGGCTTCGCAGTTCCAGTGTAGCTAAGCTGTCTCTGTATGTGCCTATTCACCAAAAGAAAATTCACAGGATATTTGTGTCTTGATAAAACAGCTCTGCTTGCATGCCCGACTAAACGAGGAGGCAAAAGGGGCTTAGGCCCTCCAGCTGAAACATGTGCCACCGCAGTTTTAGTTTCATGTCCCTATATAAAAATACACCAAACTGCTATGCAATGTGACCTTCAAGAAGATGCTTCCCAAATGGCACCCAGTTCAGTCCCTGGTCGAATGTAGTGCACTATATAGGGAATAGGATGCCATTTGGGAAAGATCCTAATTGGTTTAATTGGCTCAATACTTGGCCCCTGGCCAGGCCCAATAACATCCAATCCAAAATGTTCACTAATCAATGGTTGAGGATGGGTCTGGTGCCCTTGAAACACAGTGGTATTTTCCTCATCTTCCCTTCAACAGACAGTAAACAGCAAAGTGAGTTATTTGAAAGTGGGTTTGAAGCCCAGAGTTGAAAACAATATATTTTGTCATTCTTCTCTTGCACCCTCTGGTGCTGGCCAGTCTAAACCCTCTCCGTTCTATGCCAATCTGATTCTATACATGACTATTGGTTGCAACATTCCGGTAAACTTTCCCAAAATTCCCAGGTTTTCCAGAAATTCCTGTTGAAAGATTTCCTCGAAATCAGGAGAGAATAAGCAGACAATTCAAAGGAAATGCACTACCCTAGTTGTAGCCTTGCCTCTATTGCATCCATTTCACACTCTATTACATCCATTTCACACACACACATCCGTGGCCCAATTACAAACAGGCCTAGCATGACTGCTACATTATCTATCCCAGGGAATACTGTATAGCTTTGTTTTGGTGTTTGATTTACTTTAAAGTGTTTGGAATTGAAATACGATGACTCGTCATATGTAGACACAAACCCTCTAAACAACGCTAAAAGTTTTGGGGAAAGTTTTACCGAGCGTGGACTGTCGTTTGGTTTTCCCGAAACCCGAAATCCAAAATCTCATTTCCCAGTGGTTAAGCGCTCGGCGGGTCAGAGTAATGGGGCGATCAAACGTTCCCTCTCTCTTGATGGATTAGAAGTAGGAGACAGCGTGTGTGTGTGTGTGTGTGTGTGTGTGTGTGTGTGTGTGTGTGTGTGTGTGTGTGTGTGTGTAAGAGAGGGAAAGTGTGGTACATTCCTCTGATTGATACCCATTAAGCTCGGGCCCTGGCCCTGGCTTTGGAGAATGTAACGATCCCGAGATGTTTACTCCACAGTCGGCGCAACATTAATGCTTTGATTGTCGGCGGTCGGGTAGCACCGCCTCCTCCTCTGTCGGGACGCCGTATAGGCTATAGATGCCTGTCGAAGGGCCGTGATTCAGCCATTTGTAAACAGGTCACGCCGAAAGCCTGTGGCTCGGTACAACCGTCACCGATCTCCCAATGTGTAACACTACGCCTCATCGAATAGTGCTCTGTTATCGTCTTGGGAAGGTTTCTTTTCAGGATGGCCGATGTCGTCTATAAAGTCACTTGTAGTTGTTTTCCTGCCTGTAAGTTAAGTCCCCTTCAACGGCTGAATGGAGTTCAATGAGCCCTGGCTCGAAGCTGATGTTTTCCTCCGATTGGAATTGGATTTTACTGTATGTTCAATACTCAGATCAGCAGAAAGAGAAGTGCGGGCAGCTGTTGTACACATATTCATCATCCATCCGGCTCTCACCTCTACAGTTTCCTCACATTTCATAGTGTGTACTGCATACAGACTTGACACTGTTGGCGCGGAGCCATTCCGGATCCATGAAATGGATCAGTGGCACACATGGCCGTGCAATTCCTCACTGAGCTTTGATCAGAGTTTCCACTTGTGCCCTAGTTAAGCCATGAGTGACGGAGAAAGAGTGTGAATGATAGCATGAGGATGAGAGTGGAAGAAGAGATACTGGAGAAATGAAATTGAAGGAACACTGACATGAAGAAACAGGGAAAGAGGGAGAGGACAGATGAGCCGGAGAGTGCGGGCTGTGTGTGTCTCATTTGTGTGTTTGTGTGTGTGTGTGTCTCACAAAGTATTCAGACCCCTTGGAGTTCTTCCCATTTAATTGTGTTATGTAGTGGGATTCAAATGGATTTAATTGTCTTTTTTTTTTGTCAGAAATCTACACAAAATATCCTGTCAAAGTGGAAGATTGTCGAAATCCTTATAAAGAAGGGCAGTGATTGGTAGATTGGTAACAATAACCAATCAGGCATTGGATATCTCTTTAAGCGCATTGTCAAGTGAATACTGATGCAGTGGATTACGTATTAAACCACCCAGACACTTCAAAGATACAGTCATTCTTCTGAACTGAGCTGCAGGACAGGAATGAATCTGCTTAGTTCAATGGGTGTGATGGGAGAAAACTGAGGATGGATCAACAACATTGTAGTGACTCCACAAATATTGATCTGAATGACAGAGTGAAAAGAAGAATACAAAAAATATCCCAAAGCATGCACCTTGTATGCAACAAGCCAATAAAGTAATACTGCAAAAAAAAACACAGTAAAGGAATAGACTTTTTGGCCTAAATGTTTGGGGAAAACCCAACACAACACATCACTGAGTAACACTCTTCATATTTTCAAACATGGTGGTGGCTGCATCATGTTATGGGTATGCTTGTCATCGGCAAGGACTAGGGAGTTGTGTAGGATAAAAATACATGGAATAGAGCTAAGTACATGCTCTCCCAGTTACTGGTGTAAAGCAGACTGAAGCAAAATCTTCTTGAAAATCTATGGCAAGACTTGAACATTTCTGCCTAGCCATGGTCCCCAGCATCTTGACAGAGCTTGAATATTTGTGTAAATAATAAGTGGCACATTTTTTCACAGTCCAGGTGTGCAAATCTCTTATAGACTTACTCAAGAAGACTCACAGATGTAATCGATGCCAAAGATGTCTCTAACATGTTTTGACTAAGGAAGCTGAATACTTATGCGACTACTATATTTTAGTTATTAAATGTTTGTTAAACTTTTTTTAATTATTCCACTTTGACATTAGAGTATTTTGTGTAGATTGTTGACATAAAATGACAATTAAATCCATTTTGATAACATTTTGTAACAATAAAATGTGAAGAAATACAAAAAGGCATCTGAATACACTGTTTGTGTTGCGTGTGTCGCTTGCGTATTTATGTGTGTGTTCACGCTTGACCTTTCAGCTGTTAATGGGGAAAGCTCTCTCCTCATGAGGAAACAAATCAATCAGTCTGAATCCCTGGGCTGCCAATGGGACCAGGAAGAATTAGCTAGCTGACCTTGAGCTATAGGACTGGACAGCAGACCCAGTCACACCCCAGTGGGGGGGGGCAGAAATCTCCACAATCCACATCCCATTAAGTCCCATTATAAGGATGTAGCCAACAGAAGATTGTATCCGTCCCATATGTGCCCTTGTCAAAAGTAGTGCACTATAAAGGGAATAGTGTGTCATTTTGGATGCAGATAATGAGAGAGGGGATTGTTGACACTGACAGGGCACTATTTTAGGAAGATGTAGAGTTGTAAACGGTGTCTGATTCTCTATTCGATGACTCATTCATGACAGTGACAGTCCTTTATTGAAGGATCAACCACTACTTTGAATGTACTTTTGTTCATGTTTTTTTGAAGTTCTATAGTCATGAGGAACAGTGTCAAGAACTACCATACACGGAGCTTTTCAACCGAAAGCCCACTTCCAGTTCACCCATTTTAGGTTCACACTGCCTGAAGATCATAGGGACATTTATTTGTTTTGCGTCTGGAGAAAAAGGGAAAAGATAGCAAGAGTACTGTGTGGAAAGAGACGTCCTTGCCAACAAACCCTTGAAGCGAAAGGTTATTTTAACAGTGTGCAGCCCGAGCCCTCATCAAACCTACAGTCTTGTCTATAACCCTCTGAGTCCTATCGTCCAATCGTCTTCTCCTGATTAAATTAAATGGATGCTGATTTCAGACTGCGGGGATTCACTAAGCCCACCAAACTGTCACTGTCACGCACGCACGCACACACGCACACACACACACTCTCACAGACACACTGCCTGCCTCGTCACCGGCCTGGAAGGATAAGTTATGATGGCTCACTTACGTGTGTGTGTGTGTGTGTGTGTGTGTGTGTGTGTGTGTGTGTGTGTGTGTGTGTGTGTGTGTGTGTGTGTGTGTGTGTGTGTGTGTGTGTGTGTGTGTGTACGTGCGTGTGTGTACGTGCGTGTCCGTGCTTGCTTCTCTGTGTATGATCTATGGATGTATCTGTACTTTTCATCAGGTGACATAAGCCGCTGATTCCCCCTCAGGGCTTTAAGGGGAGACAGTCGGTGTAGTCAGTCTGTGGTTTTATGAATGAGAAGGCCTCAGACAGAGAGAGCATTCCCTAGTGAGACTAAAGCTCTGCTCTGTCTGAGGTTAGCCTGTACCCGTATCTGACAATTAGAGACGGCAATACAACACAAACAGATCTGGGATCAGGCTAGTCTGAGGTGACTCCTAAGTACCTCTCTAGCAATACAACACAAACAGATCTGGGATCAGGCTAGTCTGAGGTGACTCCTAAGTACCTCTCTAGCAATACAACACAAACAGATCTGGGATCAGGCTAGTCTGAGGTGACTCCTAATTACCTCTCTAGATCCAACGACTGGGGTTTACATGGGAGCCATTGTAAGATGTGCCACTAGTGCCAGCTGAAATAACTGCACTCTGTCTAAGGACTATACTATGGCTTCCCCTTACATGAACCAAGCTGGATTGCATTTGAACTGTCATACAGAATACTTGTTCTCTAAGGCAGGACACATACGATGTACAGATAAAGTGTGATAAAGGGAACACACACACACACACACAACTCCTTCTCTCCGAAATGGTTTCCCGGGTTACGACATCACCACCTCCGGGTCCTCCTGTGTGTGTGTGGTTGCGTGGGCCATGCAGGAGGAGGCTGCCGCTCTGCAACCATCACCACAAGGCTCACTGCCACCACTCAGGAAGAAACTAAAATGGTTCCCTGGTTTTCCTACCGCCGTTGATGTAATGTAGATTTAAGATTGCGACACACGAAGAGAAGTTCAGGCTAGGAAGTGTATACTTACTACTAAACGTGTACACTACAACACGTACAGTGGGGCAAAAAGTATTTAGTCAGCCACCAATTGTGCAAGTTCTCCAACTTAAAAAGATGAGAGAGGCATGTAATTTTCATCATAGGTACACTTCAACTATGACAGACGAAATGAGAAAAAGAAATCCAGAAAATCACATTGTAGGATTTTTAATTTATTTATTTGCAAATTATGGTGGAAAATAAGTATTTGGTCAATAACAAAAGTTTATCTCAATACTTTGTTATATACCCTTTGTTGGCAATGACAGAGGTCAAACGTTTTCTGTAAGTCTTCACAAGGTTTTCACACACTGTTGCTGGTATTTTGGCCCATTCCTCCATGCAGATCTCCTCTAGAGCAGTGATGTTTTGGGGCTGTCGCTGGGCAACACGGACTTTCAACTCCTCCAAAGATTTTCTATGGGGTTGAGATCTGGAGACTGGCTAGGCCACTCCAGGACCTTGAAATGCTTCTTCTGAAGCCACTCCTTCGTTGCCGGGCGGTGTGTTTGGGATCATTGTCATGCTGAAAGACCCAGCCACGTTTCATCTTCAATGCCCTTGCTGATGGAAGGAGGTTTTCACTCAAAATCTCACGATACATGGCCCCATTCATTCTTTCCTTTACACGGATCAGTCGTCCTGGTCCCTTTGCAGAAAAACAGCCCCAAAGCATGATGTTTCCACCCCCATGCTTCACAGTAGGTATGGTGTTCTTTGGATGCAACTCAGCATTCTTTGTCCTCCAAACACGACGAGTTGAGTTTTTACCAAAAAGTTCATTCAAATGCTCTCTAGCAAACTTCAGACGGGCCTGAACATGTACTGGCTTAAGCAGGGGGACACGTCTGGCACTGCTGGATTTGAGTCCCTGGCGGCGTAGTGTGTTACTGATGGTAGGCTTTGTTACTTTGGTCCCAGCTCTCTGCAGGTCATTCACTAGGTCCCCCCGTGTGGTTCTGGGATTTTTGCTCACCGTTCTTGTGATCATTTTGACTCCCACGGGTGAGATCTTGCGTGGAGCCCCAGATCGAGGAATATTATCAGTGGTCTTGTATGTCTTCCATTTCCTAATAATTCCTCCCACAGTTGATTTCTTCAAACCAAGCTGCTTACATATTGCAGATTCAGTCTTCCCAACTTGGTGCAGGTCTACAATTTTGTTTCGGGTGTCCTTTGACAGCTCTTTGGTCTTGGCCATAGTGGAGTTTGGAGTGTGACTGTTTGAGGTTGTGGACAGGTGTCTTTTATACTGATAACAAGTTCAAACAGGTGCCATTAATACAGGTAACGAGTGGAGGACAAAGGAGCCTCTTAAAGAAGAAGTTACAGGTCTGTGAGAGCCAGAAATCTTGCTTGTTTGTATGTGACCAAATACTTATTTTCCACCATAATTTGCAAATAAATTCATTAAAAATCCTACAATGTGATTTTCTGGATTTGTTTTCCTCATTTTGTCTGTCATAGTTGAAGTGTACCTATGATGAAAATTACAGGCCTCTCTCATCTTTTTAAGTGAGAGAACTTGCACAATTGGTGGCTGACTAAATACTTTTTTGCCCCACTGTAAATACTGGTGTAGATACATGGGAATACATGTACGTACTCTGAAGGTTTACAAAGGGACACCCCTTTGCTTTACTGCTTTGTTACAAAGTGGGATTAAAATTGATTTAATTTCCTTTTTTTTTTGTCAACTACACAAAATACTCTGTCTTGTCAAAGTGGAAGAAAGATTCTAACATTTGGAGAAAAAAAACAATATGAAAAACGACGCTAATATATCTTGATTCGATAAGTATTCAACCCCCCCTGAGTCAATAGTTAGACGCACATTGCAAAATGCCAAACAAACTACAATTCCAAAACAAACAAAAGTAATTTGTTTAAAAATTAATTCATGATTGTTATGAAGTATCACCTCTGTGTCCCAATCCTCATATTACTTTTGCATTGGTCCCCTAATCTGCTTCGTATGCGCTCGTAAATGCTCTGCTACTCACAGACTTTTTTCTTCTGAGATCTCAAGATAGGATGCTGCATGCCTTCCCATCAAATGCTCGCAGTCAATCAACTATAATACACTTTTTTTTTTAAAACTCCTAAGACCTTGCCGATGACAAGTATACCCATAGCATGATGCAGCCACCACCATACTTGAAAATATGAAGAGTGGTACTCAGTGTTGTGTTGGATTTGCCCCAAACATAACGTTTTGTATTCAGGACATAAAGCTATTTTCTTTGCTATGTGTTTTGCAGTTTTACCTTAATGCCTTATTGCAAACAGGATGCATGTTTTGGAATATTTGTATTCTGTACATGCAACCTTCTTTTCACTCTGTCAATTAGGTTAGTATTGCGGAGTAACTACAATGTTGCTGATCCATCCTCAATTTTCTCCTATCAGAGGCATTAAACTCTGTAACTGTTGCAAGTCACCATTAGCCTCATGGTGAAATCCCTGAGCAGTTTCCTTCCTCTCTGGCAACTTAGTTCGGGAGGACGCCCGTTTTTTTTGTAGTAACTGGGTGTATTGATACAACATCCAAAGTGTAATTAATAACTTCACCATGCTCAAAGGGATATTCAATGCCTGCTGCCAATAGGCTGTTCCCTTCTTTGCGAGACATTGTAAAACCTCCCTGGTCTTTGTGGTTGAATCTGTGTTTGAAATTCCCTGCTCAACTGAGGGACCTTACAGAAAGTTCTATGTGTGGGTACAGAGATGAGGTAGTCATTCCAAAACCATGTTAAACACTATGAAAAGTGAAAGTAGATCAGGATTAAGGTTGTTAAAACAGAAACAAAAAATTGTCAGATGAGTTTAGGAATTTATCCCCACTGGTTAAGGTAAGGGTAAAGGTTTGGGATAAGGTTAAAACAGAATAAAATAAAATAAAATGTGCCTAGCACGTGGTTTAGGCCCATCCACTATATCCCCATCCACAACACCTACTAGATGGTAATACAATACTGAAGTTTATCTGGTGTGATATTGCTGCTGACCCACCTTCAACCTCAGCCACATCTCTCTCTCTCTCTCTCTCTGCCTCTCTCTCTCTCTCTCTGCCTCTCTCTCTCTCTGTCTCTCTCTCTCTGTCTCTGTCTTTCTCTCTCTCTCTCTCTCTCTCTCTCTCTCTCTCTCTCTCTCTCTCTCTCTCTCTCTCTGTCTCTCTCTCTCTCTCTCTCTCTCTCTGTCTCTCTGTCTCTCTCTCTCTGTCTCTCTCTCTCTCCCCGGTTGGTCGGGATGATTGACCTAAACAAAAGCTGGTTCTCAGCTCTGGGAGAGGTTTTCTCTTCTCAACTGTTTATATTTGGACTAAAGTACAGGTTTAGTCAAAGGGGTGTGTGTATGTTGCTTAATTTTGTGTTGGGGGCAGCTAAATTAGCGATATGGAAGAAAGGAAAGAACAGTATTCGGGGACAGGGGTCTGTGGTTGTGGTGGGAATGCTGGAGGGAATGTTGGCAGCGAGATTGAGGGTTGAGTTTGCCTATTATAAACTTGTTAACAACATTGATCTGTTTATGAGTATATGGGGTATTCAGAGGCTGTTGTGTTTAGTTACTGTGGAGGAGGATTTGGAGTTGTGTTTTTAATTGATGTGTAACCATGGTTTTGTATGAGTGTTTTTGGGGCGGCAGGTAGCCTAGTGGTTAGAGCGTTGGACTTGTAACCGGAGGGTTGCAAGTTCGAATCCCCGAGCTGACAAGGAAAAAAAATCTGTCGTTCTGCCCTGAACAAGGCAGTTAACCCACTGTTCCCGGGCGCCAAGACGTGGAAGTCGATTAAGGCAGCCCCGCACCTCTCTGATTCAGAGGGGTTGGGTTAAATGCGGAAGACACATTTCGGTTGAAGGCATTCGGTTGTACAACTGACTAATAATGGTGACTTTGACTTTGACTTTGTGTTTATTGTGTTGTGGGTTCCCAGACCCAATAAAGATTATTTAAAACTCAAACTCTCTCTCTCTCTCTCCGTCTCACTCTGATCCCCCTCTACAGGTGATTCAATGCGCGTGGCCTCCCAGGAGTTTGCCGACGACCCTTGCTCCTCAGTGAAGCGCGGCACCATGGTGAGGGCAGCCCGCGCCCTGCTCTCCGCCGTCACCCGCCTGCTCATCCTCGCCGACATGGCCGACGTCATGAGGCTGCTGGCCCACCTGAAAATCGTACGTAACTCATAGTCTACGACTACTCTACAACGACGTCCTTTTGCTCTACTCCACTGACACAAGGGACACATCTCAATTGCCTTAAGTGGCAACCACTCCTTGTCTCACCCGGGAGAGATTGAGCTGCACCCCATCCCATGGGATTCATTCTGAAGTGATAGTGAAGTTTGTGCGTTTCAAACCTCTGTGATTGTCACCCCATGCTTCCAATGGTTTGACAGAAGCACCGAAGGTGGAACTTATGCGTCTGAGTGCAAACCTTTGGTACCAGGACCCTATCGTAACCTCTTAACTTTTATTCAAACGCTGTGAACGACGATGGCCTTTAAAAAGGCTGTTGGAAGTCCCTGTCGGTTAGTCTGCATATCTTTAAACGCGCCACAGAGAGGCTCCCCCACCAGCTACAAAGTCGGCTGGCCTTTGTAGATAGATCCAGCAGGACACCGTCATGCACACACACACACACACAACGAGGTAGCTAAAAATTGTAAGATAACACAAGGGCTTTCATATGCCTTTGGCGATCAACAGGGACACACATAGTCAGGCTACAGAATAGTCAGCATCTTTAATAAGTACAGTAGAGTCACCCTGTCCTCTCAGTCATGGGCCCTGGTCAGTTTAGTGCACTAAATAGAGAATAGTGTGCCATTTAGGATACATGAAGGCTACATCTCTTCACCTAGTATGTGGACGGACACTCTATCAAAACACACTAGGAGTTTAAATGCCTTTGGCGATCCATAGAGGCATTTTTGGACACCTTCAGTGAGTAACGTCTCCATGTCCTGTCCCATCCCCTCCCCAGTGTATCCCGGCATGCCCTGCTCTAATCCACAGCGCCACTGATTACCACTGATCTCTACCTGGGCCATAGATTAGCATATATATATGAGCCAGAACCTCAGTAGTAGGGCACACACACATGCTGGAGCTTACACACACACACACACACACACACACACACACACACACACACACACACACATACACACACACACACATACACACACACACACACACACACTCACACACACATATACACCTGATGTGATATCAGAGTCTAATGGATACCCGCTATACAGAACACGGAGATATTAACCACACGCACTGTACATGTCAAACCCCTTGGATAGAAGTGTTATGAAGCCTTTACGTTTACAGGACACATACAGATCACAAGTTAGGATTTGGGCTGTAGTGCGATCCAGTGCAGAGCTGGTACAACTGCCCAGACACACACACACACACACACACACACACACACACACACACACACACACACACACTCTCAGACAGTTCACCTTCTAGAACATGTAGGGAGTCCCCGGGAGCCGAGAGGGTGCTTAACTCCAGTCTGTGCTTCGCCATCAAAGGCCACTTACAAGTTCTCTCTCTCCTCTCTATTTCACTCTTTCCTCTCTCCCTCTCTCTCTCTTTCCTCTCTCTCTTATCTTTCTCCTGCTCTCTCCCTCTCTCTCTCTTTCCTCTCTCCCTCTCTCTCTCTTTCCTCTCTCCCTCTCTGTCTCTTTCCTCTCTCTCTTATCTTTCTCCTGCTCTCTCCCTCTCTCTCTCTTTCCTCTCTCCCTCTCTGTCTCTTTCCTCTCTCTCTTATCTTTCTCCTGCTCTCTCTCACTCTCTCTCTTTCCATTACAGCCTCTGTCTGCACTTTCAGAATGGCTACAGAAAGTAGTTTAGAATAAGGATGGACCTGCACATACAGGGATGAGGATCGCTAAATGGGGACTATTTAAATAAAAACTCACACAAGTTAATGAAAAAGATATTTCTGGTAGCAATTACATTGAAGTGAAAATTCATTTTTGGTCCCGCCAAGCAAAGTGACTTATTATTTTTTTTTGATACAGATGTAGAATTTAATTTGATCACCCTGATGCAGGAGAACATTCATGCAATGCAGGAAATTTAAAATTTGTAGTTTATTTGAGGTTTAAAAAGGCTTCCAAAGTTTGTAATTTCCCCTTTGAATTTTTTTTTCTACCCCTACAAAAATGTCCATTAATTACACTGTTGCTGGAGGATTATTTTCCCGCTGTAGCAAACTGGCTCAAATTGAGAGCCTACATCTGTAGCTGAAGTTTTGACTCTTAATGAAAATACTTAAGGTACAGAGGTTAGCTATGTCCATAAACTTTTTACAAGTGTGTGTGTGTGTGTGTGTGTGTGTGTGTGTGTGTGTGTGTGTGTGTGTGTGTGTGTGTGTGTGTGTGTGTGTGACAGGTGGAGGAGGCCCTGGAGGCAGTGAAGAATGCCACCAATGAGCAGGACCTGGCCAACCGCTTCAAGGAGTTTGGCAAGGAGATGGTGAAGCTCAACTATGTGGCTGCCCGCAGACAGCAGGTAACACAAACACACTCACACTACAGGTTATAGTCAAATATTTCGTATTCCACACCTGGCTCCTTGAGCTTGTATTACAGAGAAACGGGAAGACTGCTCACACACACACGCACACACACACGCACACACACACACACACACACACACACACACACACACACACACACACACACACACACACACACACACACACACACACACACACACACACACTCACAGACACATCTGTACCTCCAGCACCATTTTCCCCTCTAACCATCAGTGATGTGTTAAATCTCGAGACGATCAGATCCAGCCAGGGGAACAGCAGCCCAGGCAGACACATAAAAAAAAACCAGATAGATAGACAGAGAGCCCTTCCACTCTTACCAAGACACAGCAAGAACACTGATTCTCTATCATAGCAGTACATCGCACACACGCACTCACGCACTCACGCACAAAGCAAGCAGATACAGTCTCTGTCACGGCACTACATCACACCGCTGTCTCTATAGCCAGCCTGGGGAGAGGGAAACGACTCTGCTCCCAGCGCCGAGCTGTGCTCGCAGTAATAACTGAACACCTTCTCCAAAAATACATTTTTAAAGCTGAGCTGTATCCATAGAGTTGTGACTGTGCCGTAGCACACCGTTTCTGACTGAGGAATGACTGAGTGTGCGTCTCAAATGGGACACTACTTTTGGGCAGGGCCCACAGAGCTCTGGTCAAAGGTAGTGCACTAGATAGGGAACAAGGTGTCATTTGGGACACATACTGAAAGAGTTGAGTTGCCGTCTCTCGGTTGATTGACTCACATGTCAACGTACCTGGAAATGCCTCTTAAACATCACCATGGAAAAATATTTTCAAATTCAGGGGAAATTGTTAATGTCTTTGAGTGCCTTCTTAAAGCTCCACTAAGTTTGGGTATTTTTTGGAAGTGGCACATCGTTCAGGGAATGCTTCTTACCTTTCTTAGAAGGAGAACTCTTAATAATATATAACGTAGAGTTTTTACAGGAAATCTGTAATAAGTAATGTGTTACACTCTCAGTCGGAACTGTTGGGTCACTCAAGGTCTTCAAGGGGACTGGCTTCACATAAAATACATCTTTATATCAAGGTCTGTCTATCAAGGCTTTATGATGTATAAATAGAATACCAGTAGACATATCGAATGAAACCCATGCAATTAAAAGCCTCAAGGTTCAACTTTCAATCAATACATATCTTATTCCCACAATAATGGTATGTGACGATTCATTTGAGTGTGTTTTAATTCGATATTCAGCCGTCGTTTGGATACTATCTTGAGAGTGATTTCAAACAAAGTGACAATACCTCTGACTTTTCAAATCAATTCCAATACTGCTTCAAAACAAAAGTCCAATAAGTTTTGTATGTTAGTAATATTCTGCAAGTTTACTATATAACCTGTGCTGAGGTCTGGTCTGAATATGTGTAGCATGTCCTAACAAGTACAGCATTTCCTAAGCAATATAACATTTCGTAACCAGTATATCACATTTTCCTAACCGATATAACAATTCCTAACGATTATACAACATTTCCTACAGTATATAACGTTTCCTAAACAGTATACACTCTTCCTAATATTGAGTTGCCCTCAGAACAGCCTCACGTCCACAGGTTATGGACTCTACAAGGTGTCGAAAGCGTTCCACAGGGATGCTGGCCCGTGTTGACTCCAATGCTTCCCACAGCTGGATGTCCTTTCGGTGGTGGACCATTCTTGCAACACACAGGAAACTGTTGATCGTGAAAAACCCAGCAGAGCTGCAGTTCTTGATGCAAACCGGTGCGCCTGGCACCTGCCACCATGCCCCGTTTAAAGGCACTCTTGCCCATTCACCCTCTGAATGGCGCACGGACACAATCCATGTCTCAATTGTCTCAAGGCTTAAGAGTCCTTCTTTCACCTGGATTCACCTGGTCAGTCTATGTCATGGAAAGAGCAGGTGTCCTTAACATTTCCGAACCATAACATTTTCTAGCCAGTATACAACATTTGCTAACCAGTATATAACATTTGCTAACCAGTATATAGCATTTCCTGACCATTATATAACATTTCCTGACCATTATATAACATTTCCTGACCAGTATATAACATTTCCTAACCAGTATATAACATTTCCTAACCAGTATATAACATTTCCTGACCATTATATAACATTTCCTGACCAGTATATAACATTTCCTGACCATTATATAACATTTCCTGACCAGTATATAACATTTCCTGACCAGTATATAACATTTCCTGACCATTATATAACATTTCCTGACCAGTATATAACATTTCCTAACCAGTATATAACATTTCCTGACCATTATATAACATTTCCTGACCAGTATATAACATTTCCTAAACAGTATATAACATTTCCTAACCAGTATATAACATTTGCTAACCAGTATATAGCATTTCCTGACCATTATATAACATTTCCTGACCATTATATAACATTTCCTGACCAGTATATAACATTTCCTAACCAGTATATAACATTTCCTAACCAGTATATAACATTTCCTGACCATTATATAACATTTCCTGACCAGTATATAACATTTCCTAACCAGTATATAACATTTCCTAACCAGTATATAACATTTGCTAACCAGTATATAGCATTTCCTGACCATTATATAACATTTCCTGACCATTATATAACATTTCCTGACCAGTATATAACATTTCCTAACCAGTATATAACATTTCCTAACCAGTAAATAACATTTCCTAACCAGTATATAACATTTCCTAACCAGTAAATAACATTTCCTAACCAGTAAATAACATTTCCTAACCAGTATAACATTTCCTAACCAGTATATAACATTTCATAACCAGTATATAACATTTAGTAACCAGTATATAACATTTCCTAACCAGTATATAACATTTCCTAACTAGTATATAACATTTCCTAACCAGTATATAACATTTCCTAAACAGTATATAACATTTAGTAACCAGTATAACATTTCCTAACCAGTATATAACATTTCCTAAACAGTATATAACATTTAGTAACCAGTATAACATTTCCTAACCAGTATACAACATTTGCTAACCAGTATATAACATTTGCTAACCAGTATATAGCATTTCCTGACCATTATATAACATTTCCTGACCATTATATAACATTTCCTGACCAGTATATAACATTTCCTAACCAGTATATAACATTTCCTAACCAGTATATAACATTTCCTGACCATTATATAACATTTCCTGACCAGTATATAACATTTCCTGACCATTATATAACATTTCCTGACCAGTATATAACATTTCCTGACCAGTATATAACATTTCCTGACCATTATATAACATTTCCTGACCAGTATATAACATTTCCTAACCAGTATATAACATTTCCTGACCATTATATAACATTTCCTGACCAGTATATAACATTTCCTAAACAGTATATAACATTTCCTAACCAGTATATAACATTTGCTAACCAGTATATAGCATTTCCTGACCATTATATAACATTTCCTGACCATTATATAACATTTCCTGACCAGTATATAACATTTCCTAACCAGTATATAACATTTCCTAACCAGTATATAACATTTCCTGACCATTATATAACATTTCCTGACCAGTATATAACATTTCCTAACCAGTATATAACATTTCCTAACCAGTATATAACATTTGCTAACTAGTATATAGCATTTCCTGACCATTATATAACATTTCCTGACCATTATATAACATTTCCTGACCAGTATATAACATTTCCTAACCAGTATATAACATTTCCTAACCAGTAAATAACATTTCCTAACCAGTATATAACATTTCCTAACCAGTAAATAACATTTCCTAACCAGTAAATAACATTTCCTAACCAGTATAACATTTCCTAACCAGTATATAACATTTCCTAACTAGTATATAACATTTCCTAACCAGTATATAACATTTCCTAAACAGTATATAACATTTAGTAACCAGTATAACATTTCCTAACCAGTATATAACATTTCCTAACTAGTATATAACGTTTCCTAACTAGTATATAACATTTCCTAAACAGTATATAACATTTAGTAACCAGTATATAACATTTCCTAACCAGTATATAACGTTTCCTGACCAGTATATAACATTTCCTAACCAGTATATAGCATTTCCTGACCATTATATAACATTTCCTGACCATTATATAACATTTCCTGACCAGTATATAACATTTCCTAACCAGTATATAACATTTCCTAACCAGTAAATAACATTTAGTAACCAGTATATAACATTTCCTAACCAGTATATAACATTTCCTAACTAGTATATAACATTTCCTAACCAGTATATAACATTTCCTAAACAGTATATAACATTTAGTAACCAGTATAACATTTCCTAACCAGTATATAACATTTCCTAACTAGTATATAACGTTTCCTAACTAGTATATAACATTTCCTAAACAGTATATAACATTTAGTAACCAGTATATAACATTTCCTAACCAGTATATAACGTTTCCTGACCAGTATATAACATTTCCTAACCAGTATATAACATTTCCTAACCAGTAAATAACATTTCCTAACCAGTATAACATTTCCTAACCAGTATATAACATTTCCTAACCAGTATATAACGTTTCCTGACCAGTATATAACATTTCCTAACCAGTATATAACATTTCCTAACCAGTATATAACATTTCCTAACCAGTATAACATTTCCTAACCAGTATATAACATTTCCTAACCAGTATATAACGTTTCCTGACCAGTATATAACATTTCCTAACCAGTATATAACATTTCCTAACTCACCCGTCTTGTCTTCAGGAGCTGAAAGACCCCCAGTGCCGGGATGAAATGGCGGCGGCGCGCGGGGCCCTTAAGAAGAACGCCACCATGCTCTACACGGCCTCGCAGGCCTTCCTGCGCCACCCGGACGTGGCGGCCACGCGCGCCAACCGCGACTACGTCTTCAAGCAGGTGCAGGAGGCCATCGGGGGCATCAGCAGCGCCGCCCAGGCCACCTCGCCCGGTGACGAGAAGCACGGCCACGCTGGCATCGGCGAGCTGGCCGCGGCCCTCAACGAGTTTGACGTGAGTACCATAACCGATTTCGCCTCTCCTCAGCGCCGTGATGAAGTCGGGAAAGCGTTGTATTGAGTTCTAGGGTGTCTGCGAGACTGTGCGTCTGGCTGCGGTGTATTTCTAAGGCTGTGCCCAGGTGGGTCCCTTTCTCTCCCTTCCTCTCTCTGTGCTCTGTGGCTACATCACAAGTATTAGCCTTGTCTCCGTGTGTTCTCCAAAAGGGGCAACCGTTCTGGCAAATCCGTCTTTGAAACGGATTCCTGTATTGTGTTGACACTTTTTTGGGGGGTGGACACGTTTTGAGTGTTTGACAGTTGTACAGAGTACTTTACACTTGATCTACTCTACTGTACTGCACACCCATGGGCTTGCACAGAGAGACAGAACAGTGAATGCCACGGACTAACATTACCACTGAAACCATACCAGTGATATACTCTCACCTTCCGTCATCACACGTCCCCAAAGCCTTGAAAGATATGGATTCAGAGAGACTTTTGCCTTCTTTAACAAAAAACTGCTTGGGTTGTCTCTGTTGCCTCTGCTTTCATCATTTTCTTTTTTTTTTTACAGCTTTTTAACGACGTACAACATGATAAAGCGCTACCTGCAACCGCATCCAACAATTATATCAGACCATGAATTATTCAACTAACATTTGCAAAGGGAGAGAGAGAGTCACAGAGGACACACAAACAGACACACGAACACACTTCCGTTTCCCACCTCAGGTGTGTGTGTGTGTGTGACTGACTCTCCCACATATCTCTTTCAGTCTTTTGGTTCACCAACGCAGCCCTGCAATACCATCACATGCATATTGCATATCGTCTGTTATTTTCCTTTTGTGATGATATGGTTAACAGTAACTTTCAACAGATGACTTAATTCGCCTGCGTATATGGCTGAGGATTTTCAAACATCGCTATTTTGATCAAAGGAATACTCTGAGGCAGGTAATTTACAAGGTGAACAAATGCCACCTCAGCAGATAAGTCAGTGTACATTATTGTGTATGTCCTAACTATTCTGCTACTTTTCACCAGAGCCCTATGAGCACTATATAGGGAATAGGGTGCCATGAAACCAGGCTGTTTTTCATTCATCTCTGTATGTAATCTTTCATTTAACTTTCCTTTAAGTACACACACTGGCAGCACTGGAGGAATACATATATTACAAGGATGTTCCTAAATATTATTGCTAACTTGTACAAAGAAGTGGAGTCAAACGGTGGCAAATTCCAGAATGGTTTCTGCTGCTTAGAGAAATATGACTAAATGCTGTCACCTAGTGGCCAATGACTATAAATGCACAGTAGACTGATCACAGTGGATTGAATTCAGAGCAGTGCTCATTTCAGAGTAGGAGTGCTGATCTAAGATCAGCTCCCCCTATGTCCATGTCATCTTATTCATTTTGCTCTAAAAGGCAAAACAGATGCTAGGTCCATACTATGACACACTTGTTGAGGGCCCGGCACCTTACTGTGAAATGTGAGAGAGCGACTGGCTGTTTGTTGTCATACTGACTATACATGGGCCGAAAGTTAACAGTTCTTTGATGAAATTAAAATGCAATTCAACATTCTTCATTACATGTGTAATCATTTATCAGATGCTCTCATCCAGAGCGACTAGAGTTAAGTGCCTTTGCTCGGCAATTCAAACCAGAAACCTTTCGGTTACTGGCCCAAGGTTCTTAACCGCTAGGCTACCTGCCTCTCCATTTTAAGTTACATACTAATAAGGAGGCAATACATTTAGAGGGAGAATATTGAAAAAGTAATTGAGTAATTGGTTAATTGATCTGATAGTATTCCGTATCATGAGTGTACTATGCCTGAAGCGTAAAGTGGTTGGTTGTAGGGCAACACTCATGTGTTATCCTTTGGGTTGGCTAGCATACCATGTGGTTTGTGGTACTCTTAAGGCGTCCGCATGCTTCCCACCCTAAACAGTTCGGAACAGTTTGTGCGTATATCATGACGATATTTTGGGTTTGTTTCGGTCTTCAGCAAGGTATTTTTTTTTACACGGCTGTTTGTGACAAAAAAAATCTCAGAGGTGAGACGAAGTTTGATAGCAAAGTCTACGCCCCTTCGTCGGTGATTGGTCAACAGTAGGGATTCTTCAAGTCTTTGTTGTCATTCAACCAGAGACTACTCATTGTCATGCAAAAAAAAATTCTCACTTGAGAAATACTGCACCAAACATCTAAGTTAGATGTCAAATTCTGTGCCTAAGATCTCCTCTGCAAAAAAAACATTTTAAATGAATGACAGATTTATTGAGGTTATCTTAGATTCATTCGGACTGGCTACGGCGTCTCAAGATGGACAAGCAGTACTATTTCCGGCTTTTTTTAGCGGTTTTCTAAGGGAACCTAGTATGCAGACCCCAGGAGGCTGGTGAGGGGAGGACGGCTCATCATAATTGGCTGGAACGGAGCAGATGGAATGGCATCTAACACATGGAAACCATGGAAACCATGTGTTGGATGTATTTGATACCAGTCCACATATTCCGTTACAGCCATTACCATGAGCCCGTCCTCCCCAATTAATATGCCACCAACCTCCTGTGATGCAGACACCTTGCCAGGGCATGATGTTCTGTAAATAGACCACAGGTAGACCGGTAGCTGAATTTCATTTGTATTATAGCGACCCCATGTGGCGAAGTTGAAAACTGCAAGCATGTCTATACACCTGTCACTCAACACCTGTAATGTAGGTGAGACTAACACTTGCTTAGATATATCAAATGCAAAGCCTTAACATCACATTGGATGTGTTAAACATTTTTCATATGGTGGTGAATATATAGCCTGGTCCCAGATCTGTTATGGTGTTGTACAGCCAACTCATGTGGTCATTGGCTAAACAGAACAAACAGATATATAAGTCTATAAGTCTGGATATACATGATCGACATCCTCGATGGCAGCTGGAAAGTTTGGCGTGTTGGCAGTGTTTTCATTTACGATTATATATATATATATTACGTTTATAGATACTGGCCCTTTTTGTACATCACGTTGATGTCCTTTCAACAAGGTATGCGGTTTTAATCAGAAGATCAGGCTCGAAGACCAGATTGGCACAAAGCATATTGGCCACGGAAAATAAACCCTATTTAACACGTTCATATATATCCCAAAACGGGGATAGAGGCAGGGGACCTGAAAGGCAACCCACAGGTCAGATGACAGGGTGAGTCCTGGAGGGAGCTTCACTGCAGCGATTGGGACTGCAGAGAGTCAGCACTCATCTCAAGTGAACAATTTCAGCTGACAGTTTCAACAGATGAGGAGTACTTGACTCTAGAAAAAGGTGTTTTCTACGAGAGGACTACACATCCTTCATCTCAGCGTTAGAAGCCTTCATCCTAAGATCGAGGAAATTCACCTACACACCGGTAACTGTAAGGTGGGGGGACTTTGAAACATGGCTAGATTGTTTGATTAAAAAACGTTGAGATTGAAGTTGTAAATGATGTAGTAATTAGAAGAGACCGTGTGGTTGGACATTATGTTACCAAAATGCAAACCCATTATAGTCGGAACCTGTTCCAGAACACCAGAACAGTAAAAGTTTCATGAGTTGTTGGAGGAGACTTGCTCCAACTGTACAGATTTAGGGATAAATCAAAGGTTGTTGTTAATGGTGATTTTAATACGACTTGCTCAAAAAGTGCTACTTTTTGCTACTTTTAAAGCTCTTAACGGAATTTTTTTGTCATTTGTTTTCTTTACACCAGCTGATTAATGAGCCCGACAGGGTCTGTCCTTCTACCCAAACCATTCATTGACTTTGTGTTGGTGTCGGATAGATCAAAGATACCAAACAGTGGGTGTGACGATGTGCGTTGAGAGTCGGGAAGCAAGTTCAGGGAGTGTTTTAATAAATAAACGTAATACAAACAACGTACAGAGATGAACTAGAACAGAACCAATAACGCCTGGGGAAGGAACCAAAGGGAGTGACATATACAGGGAAGGTCATCGTGGAGGTGATAGAGTCCAGGCGAGCGTAACGATGGTGACAGGTGTGCGCCAAAACGAGCAGCTTGGTGACCTAGAGGCCGGGGAAGGAGCACACGTGACATTACCCCCTCCCCGACGCGAGGCTCCAGCCGCAGGACGCCGACAAAAATGACCATCCCGGGGATCAGGAGCGGACCGGTCACCTCTGCGGAGGCGCGTGAAACCTGTCAGTCAGGAAACCTGTCAGTCAGCAAACCTGTCAGTCAGGAAACCTGTCAGTCCGGCTGAGAAGCGTGAGCACGGCGACCTAGAGCACCGGAGAGAGAGCATACGTGACAGTGGTGTTGTAAACTATGGGCTCAGTGATCGTTCCATCATTTTCTGTATAAGGAAGGTTCATAAAACAGTTTTAAATTGTCATAACTCAATACATATTAGGTCTATGAAGAACTATAGTGCAGCTATTTTGGTTCATTGTTTGAGCAAATTGGACTGGTATGCTGTATTAAAATGCAATGAGGTGGAAAATGCCCTGGAGCAATTTAAGTAATTGTTTTTAGATGCTGTGGACAAGCAGGCTCCATTATAATTTTTTGTTGTTGAATTAAGCAAAGAGCAGAACCACGGATAAACGATAACATTTTAAAGGCAATTAAGCTTAGAAATAAACGCTTTCTGGAGTTCAGGAAATTCAGGGACTATTATATTTTTTATGATGTCACGACTTTCGCCGAAGTCAGGTGCCTCTCCTTGTTCGGGCGGTGTTCGGCGGTCGACGTCACCGGTCTTCTAGTCATCACCGATCCACTTTTCATTTTCCATTTGTTTTGTCTGTGTTTTCCACACCTGGTTTCAATTCCCTCAATTACATGTTTTGTATTTAACCCTCTGTTCCCCCTCATGTCTTTGTGTGGGATTGTTCATTGTAGTGCTTGTGCACTTTATGTACTGGTGCGTTACGGGCTGTTTTGTGCCCATTTTCTCTCGTGTTGTTTGAACCGTTGGGTTGTTTAAATAAACTACTACGTTTATTACCCAGTTTTGCTCTCCTGCGCCTGACTTCTCTGCAACCAGTTAAGCAACCCCAACTCAAAAAAAAAATTGAAATTAGGTTAACAGGATAATAGAGAAGGCCAATAAAGAGTATTTTAATGGCAACATATTTGAGAATAGTGTCTGAAGCTGTTAGGTTACAGTAACAGATTCAAGCCTGAAGCTCAAAGTCTTGGACTTTGGAGGAAAGGTCACATCAGACAAGACTGTGGTTGCAGACAGTCTGAATAGCTATTTTACGACTTTAGCGAAATACGTCAGTTAGCAAGTTACCTTGTCAGTCAGAGTGTTTTGGGGAAAGTCAAGTCCTGCAGTTTTGCTCGCAGCAGGGGATTGAAGTCTGAGTCAACTGGGCCCAAAGAAGCTGAAAGAACTTGACCGTTCCAAAGTCACTGGCCTTGACAACATTCCTCCCAGATGTATAAAGGATGCTGCGGTAGTTATCGCCCCCCCTGTGTAACTCACATTGTGAATCTGTCTGTTGAACTAGGCTGTTTTCCCGTTGAACTACAACTTGCAAGGGTCATTCCTCAAAAAAAACCAAAAAAAGAATAAGTTAGATCATGGAAACTAATCGGCCTGCCTCAATCCTGTGTGTTTTATCGAAGGTGATGGGAAAGATTATGTTCAAGCAGATTGAGAGGTATATTTCCTTATATAACCTCCCCACGGTATATGACGCAATTTTGTTTGTTATGCTTATGTTATGCTTATGTTAGATCTCCGACGTTTGATACAATGGATCATGAAATTCTGTTATTAATCAAACTAATAGCAATGTGCTTTAATTACTTAGCCTTAAAATGGATTAGCGCTTATTTAAACAGATGGTGGATGTGGAACCCAAAATCTTGAACTGCGGGGTAGCCCCTGTCTAAACCCAAAATCTTGAACTGCGGGGTACCCCCTGTCTAAACCCAAAATCCTGAACTGCGGGGTACCCCAAGGGAGTTCAGGGTTCACTTTTCTTTCTGTTGTATATAAATGATCTGAAATCTGTCTGTACATGCAGCCTTGTCCTCTATACAGATGATTCTGCATCTGTCGGTTTCCCACAAAGACAAAAAAGTCGTTGAGAAAGCTGAGCTTCTGAATGTCAGTATGTGGCTATATGACGACGAGCTGTCACTTCACCTTGGAAAAAGGAAAATCCCCACATTTTAAGGTGGTAGTAGGTGACATAACAGCAAAAATACTCTGTGAATTATCTTGGATGTGTGCTAGATAACCATCTGACAGGGGAGAGCATGGCACACAAAAGAAATGAATCTCCAAAGTGAACCATAAAATGTGGTTTCTGGCTAGAACCTCCAAATATCTGGATAAGAATGCAATGGTGGCATTGGCAGGGGCTCTTGTTCAGTAAATCCTTCTGATGGAACTTTCACCACGGGTCTCCACCTTTTATAGCCCGTTTGCCCTCTCTCTCACTGGGCATCCAGCCTCTCGTACGCTGGCCCTTTTTCATCCACCTGGATAACCAGGTGCTGATGAAACTTTCACCACGGGCCTCCACCTTTTTATAGCCCGTTTGCCCTCTCTCACTTTGGCCCTCTGGCCCTCTGGTCCTCTGGTCACCTGGTAACCCGTTAGCAAAAAGGCGGGAGGTGGGGTGGAGGAAGACGCCTTCCGTCCCCGACAAAAGCTTGGATCAAGGGATGACTTTCAATAGATCGCAGCGACGCTCCAAACCATCTGGCATTGGCAGGGGCTCTTGTTCAGTAAATCCTCTCTCTGCTGTGCCACTGTTACCTTCTCTGCAAAGCTACATGTTATGGTAATTCCCTTCTCTACAAAGCTACATGTTATGGTAATTCCCTTCTCTACAAAGCTACATGTTATGGTAATTCCCTTCTCTACAAAGCTACATGTTATGGTAATTCCCTTCTCTACAAAGCTACATGTTATGGTAATTCGATCTACTCTGCTTTTTATGTAAAGCAGTTTGGCTTTCAGAAAGCAAAAAGAGCTAAGCTAATTTGATTCCAGTAGGTAGGCAACAGTTAAATGAGACAAATTGCCCTCTGCCAGTCAGTGTGTGCTCCCCTGAAGCTTGCTCGTTCATGATTGATTCCTGCTACATTATACCGCACAGCCCCCAGCCTGTGGACGGAGACACTATATGTTAGGCAATGCAACGGCTGGAAACACACACACGAAGAAACACACACACACACATATTCACTCACTCCTGTAGGATGATACACAGGACGTAGGGTTCATGCACGTACATGCACACACACACACACACGCAATCACACACGCACACACACACACACACATCCACAGTGCACACACATTGATTTCAGTAATGGAACTCTTCAGGAGATGGGTGTGTGTGATGACGGGGTCGATCAGTCCTGGGCTGCATCCCAAATGGCTCCCTATTCCCCATTAAAGGACAATAGGGCTCTGTCCCAAAAGTAGTGCACTTTATAGGGAATAGGGCTCTGGTCAAAAGTAGTGCACTTTATAGGGAATATGGTGTCATTTTGGATGCAGCGCTGGTGTCCTCAAACTGGGTCAGTCTCTGTCTTCTCCCCTCGCTGGACCGGTCTGGACTGAACTGGACTGGGATGAGAAGGGATGGAGGGATGTATGGGAGGCAGAAATAGGCCCAGCCAATCTATTCACAAATGAGCGAAGCGATCAAAAAGGAAGGCTGTTTGTTGATGTGTAGGAGGGTAGCTGTGTAGTTTACGTGTCACATATATGATTTAGTCAAATGTATGTTGAGAGGATATTATATTTAACATTGGACGGTTGGATTGTGGCATGTACGGCACATTGAAGAAAGCATTGCACTCCGATAGCCTTGGGTCTTCACTCTTCACTTAACAAAAAAAATATTCCATCCAGCTTTTATTTTGTGATTGCATTATGCATCAAATTGACCCCCCCTCCCCTCCCATCCCATCCCCTCCCCTCCCCTCCCCTCCAACACCTAGCCCCTGATCAGAGAGAATGTAATATGTCAGACGGCAGCGCAAGTAGCATGCTCACACTTCCTCACCTCCCCGGGCCAAATTAATATTCATCACTCACAGAAGCAACCGGCACTCCAGTCCAGGGGAAGGTGTCTAACGAGAAACACCACCAAAGACTCAGAGTACATCTCTCCTATTATTTAGTTGTTGTTTTTTTTTACGATCAAATGTCCTTATTTTATTACTCCATCTATCCTTCTCTCATTTCAGCCAACTCCTTCTCTACCAAAGCTAATGAATACCGCACAGTGACCTTTGGAGAAGGAGCAGGCAAATGACACTACTCCGCAGTAGAAGTTAAGCCAAGTTATATTGAATGTATTGTTAGGCTGTGTGTGTGTTCAGTTCCAGCTCTCTGCGTTGACTCTTGGGAACGACGAGTTGAACGGACGTTTTTTGGTGTTTAGTATCGATATCCCCTGTCCCACAGAGTAAGGCTTGCGGTGGCCTGTCAAGGATCGAGCCATGACCAAACCTTCCCAAATTAAAAAAGGACTGGTTGAGCTCTTTAAAATAACATAGCTCCGTTCACTCCCCGCCCCTCATAGGAGCACGCAGACAGACAAAGGTTAGCTGAGGTTATTGAGCAATGTGTCACTCAGACTAGAGCTGAGGCCGGAGAAGGAGAAGCAGAGAGGGAAATGAAAGGGCGGCTTATGAATAAGACTCCTCCTGACAAAAACCCTTTTAACATGAGAAGGTCAACTCAGAACCTTTACCTGTAGGTACCTGAACCGAAAGACATCCATTCATGTCCTTTCAATTCTTTTTTTGAACCTTTAGGTTGTCCTGAGGTTAAAATACCTCTTTCACAAAGGAGAACAAACCTTTAGGCTATTAACCTCAAATGACCCTTTGACTCCTTAATGAGAAAAGCACTGTGTGTGATGAGGGAGACCGGTTCGCTCTTCCAAACGGCCTAAAGCTGTCCTTCATAATGTGGTTAGAGAAGTGAGGAGGGTTGGTAGATTTAATTTGACAGTCCCTATGTGCTGCACTACTTTTGTCCAGAGTC
>CM059810.1:9995519-10108019 GCA_030435695.1 Brachymystax lenok tsinlingensis | reverse complement strand
AGCGGACAGCGTAACCATGGGACTATCAGTGCACAGTCAGTCTACATAGATCCATACTGATCCCCTCTCTACCTTCTGCACTGTCTGGATCCGTGATGCTCAATCTTCAGTCTCTCTCTGTCTCTCTCTGCAGAACGCCAGTGTTCAGCCCAGGCTACCTGTGGACCCTCACTGCTCTCACGATGTGTTACTGGACGCTGTTAGTGTTCGCTATGGGGTTGTGTACTGGGAATACTGGGAGAAGCAGTTCGGACATCACAGTTGAAGTGGTGACACCATACTTGAAGGATACCCTTTCCTAACCTCATTCCTAACCTCATTCCTAACCTCATTCGTAACCTCGCGTTTATACCCAGCGCATCATGTCAAATGGTACCATGCATTGAAGTCTGTCTAGCGCATCAGGTACGTAAGAGACAGAGCACTATTATTTCCCCCAAGTTAGCATAACATAGCATAGCATAACATAGCATAACATAGCATAACATAGCTAAGCGTAGCATAACATAGCATAGCATAACATAGCATAACATAGCTAAGCGTAGCATAACATAGCATAGCATAGCATAACATAGCATAACATAGCTAAGCGTAGCATAACATAGCATAGCATAACATAGCATAGCATAACATAGCTAAGCGTAGCGTAGCATAACAAAGCATATCATAGCATAGCATTGCGTAGCATAACATAGCAAAGCATAGCGACATAGCAAGCATAGACATTGACTCGGCCGTTAGGGAACCTCTGCCCTGGTCTTGACTTGTTCCCACATTCGGCCACATTGTCCCTCAGCAAGAACACGTCTGTATATCAAATAGAAGTACAGAAATCCTATACAGCATTTTCCCCACTGCGTTCCGTCTCTTCCCTCCCTGCACAAAGTGCTTGGGAGAGCAGGTTTTCCTGTAGGAGAGTGGGTGCATAGAGAGATTTGTCTCCTTCAATTAGCCATCCTTGAAGTCAAGGTTGTTCCTACCACACTCCAGGTACATTCGCCCACTGAGGCTGTTCACACAGTGCACACGCACACGCACACATAGTCACACACACACTGAGCCAGGATGACAGTGAAGTTGAGACCCATGGCTTGGGCTAAACTCTAAACACTGTTCTCAGATCAGGCGTTTGGCAGGCAGGGAGCAGGGGACAGAGTTTCAGTGAGACACACACAGTGAGATGGAGAAGAGACAGTGTTGTGGCATTCCTGCTCACTGCAAATACAGATGGATTTGGCCGTTTATCCAAAGCTACTTTGAAAAGTTTCGATGCCGGCTCTAAACAAACAGACATACTTCGAGGACGCGCACACGAGCACGCGCACACGAGCACGTAGTCCTGGCATAGGGCAGCGTATCCTCTGCTCATGGTGGATATGTCTGCCGGCTCACTGCCCAGGGATTTGAGACAAAACCAAAACAGGACAGATTACAAACGGCCGAGCTCAAATTCCTATCTCCATGTCGCTAAGCTCCTTCGCTCAAAGTTTGCGTTGTAGACGGAGGCGAAACACCTTGTTTCCTACTAACGGGAAACAAAATGTGCAGTCCTCTGTACCAGAAATAAAAACACACCCAGCCCTGCTCCGATCCTCCTTTATTTCTCTATTATTTTTGCTCATATCTTGTGTTTTCTTTTCAGCCGCTGACTGTTTGCGGGAAAAGTCTACTTAAGCTGTCTGGACATTATTTATTGTGTGTTTGGCAGGAGATAGCATCCCACATGTATTCTGCTCTAGCAGGCCTGATTTATTCATCTACGGTTGAAAAGGAGAGAACAAGTGAGAGAGACTGATGCAGGGAGGGGTAGAGAGGTAAACAGAGGGATGGATGGAGGGAAGGGGATGGATGCTCCATAGAAGGGTGAGGAGAGTGTGTTTGTGTGTGACTGAGGCACTTACTAAACACACACATAACGATGGAGGAAAGGTTGTGAACGTGTGTGTGTGTGTGTGTGTGAGCGTGTGCGTGCGTGCATGTGTGTGTGTCAATGCGTGTGTGTGTGTGTCCTCTGAATATTCCTCTTCCCACAATGCATGCGTAATGAAGGCTTGTTCAGGTGACAGCAGTTATGTCACCAGTACCATTGGAAACTGAGCCAACTCAGTCGCCTTGTGGTTAGTGTCCACTCTGATATTGGAAGCTTCAGGGTTCAATTCCCAGTTGAGTCATACCAAAGACTCTAAAAATGGGACCCCAATCCATCTCCTTAATTCTGAGTGCCAAGCAGAGGTGCATTGGTTCCCATTTTTAGAGTCATTTGGGGTAAGGCCCTGTGGCAGACTAGCGTCCGGTCTAGGAGGCGTACTGCCTCACGCTACAGAATCAGGAGGTACGGAGGTTCCTACCGCTCAGGTTCTGAAAATGTTTACCTGTTTACTTCTTTCTGCACTCTTAGAAAAAAGGGTTCCAAAAGGGTTCTTCGGCTGTCGCCATAGGAACACCCTTTTTGGTTCCAGGTAGAACCCATCTAAATCCATCTGTGGTAAAGGTTCTACATGGAACCCCAAAAAAGTGTTCTTCAAAAGGTTTTCCTATGGGGACAGCCGAAGGACCCTTCCAGGCTCTTCTTTTCTCAAGAGTGTGGTCAGGAATCCAAGAAACAACTCAGGCTTCTTACCATAAAGCACACTTATGCCAGAGTCCTAACTTTCAATCTGTATGCGTTTCTCAGGTGTTTGCTCCAGTCACACTGCATTGGCGTCAATCAAAAGATTGGTGCTCGTTACGCCCCTGCAGATACCAAGTTGCATTTTGGACTAGAAGGCTTTCATCATTTTATGTTATGCACACTCTACTCTTTTCATTCCCAAAGGATTAGTTCCAGAAACAAGTCTCTAAGGCAGAGTGTGCATGACAAATGGCACCCTATTCATTGTACAGTGCACTACTTTTGAGCAGGGCCTGTATATAAGGAACAGGGTGCCATTTGAGACAGCCTAGCTATGCATTATGGTCCTATTATTCCTCCTCATTATCTGGAAGCTCGGAGTCAGTGGGTCACTCTGCTGTGCGGCTCTCCCATGTGAACGATAATAAGTAACCATGACTAGGGACTGGACCCCAGGGACTGGAGGGAACACTCATGCCAGGGACAGAGATGGTGATGGTGATGATGATGATGATGATGTCCCAAGGAAACTAAGACTGACAGCACAAACAAGAAACAAGCCTCGCTTTGTCGGGTAGACTAGCACACAGTCATAGGCTCTTTCTAGAAGTTTTCTTTGTATGCCCTGTTTTCATTGGCCCATGGGAGTAAGAGCTAGGAAGTTGTTTATGCTGATTAGTTTACTCTAGTCTTTTTTTGTTGTGGGGGGGGGAGATAATTTAACCCTTATTCAAATCAAATCAAGCTTTATTTATACAGCACATTTCAGACATGGAATACAACACAATGTGCTTTACAGGAGAAACAATTATAATAATAAAAACAACTAACTAAGGCTGTATCTGTGCTGTGGTGGGCCCAAAACCCAGATTGGAGTTGCCCAAAACCCAGATTGGAGTTGCCCAAAACCCAGATTGGAGTTGCCCAAAACACAGATTGGAGTTGCCCAAAACACAGATTGGAGTTGCCCAAAACACAGATTGGAGTTGCCCAAAACCCAGAAAATCATTTTGCTGTTTTAAAAAAAAAAATCGAAAGAATTTTGCTTAAGAATGGAAGGGTGGAGATTGGCCGAAGATTGCTAAAAACTGAATAATCTAGATAATTTTTCTTCAGAAGGGGTTTCACCATAGTCATTTTTAGTGCAGTGGGGAAAGTGCCTGTGAACAGGGAGTGATTAACAGTAGCTTGCACTTCTTCAGATATGCAATTAAAAAGTGTTTTGAAGAAGGTGGTGGAGATAGGATCGAGAAGACAGGTAGAAGACTTAAGTTGTGATGTCACTTTCCTGAGCATGTCTGTGTCAACCAGGGAAAATAACTCCATAGTGCCTTCGTGTGGTAGGCTACGGCACATATCATCACACTTCTCATCAGGTCTTGACTGATACCCAGCCCAATGTTTTGTTATCTTATCTCTGAAATATGCCACAAACTCATCACATTTAGATGTGGAGGAAAGTAGGTAGGTTTGCGAGGGTAGGAGTTAGGAGTTCACATAGGTTTGCGAGGGTAGGAGTTCTCTGGCCGTCAAGGGTCGAGAAGAGCACTCTCTATTTAATCTGATTATTAGTGATCAAGTTAGAAAAATGAGCCTGTCTTGTATTTCTAATTTCCTTTGTTATGTATGCCAAGCTGCTCTCTCAGAATATCATAATGGACCTGCAACTCTGACTGTCTCCACTTCTGCTCTGCCTTTTTGCAGTTTCTCTTTAATGTATTAGTTTCCTCACTCATCCAAGGGTCTCTCCGTTTGGACGAGGCCTTTGTCAACTTTACGGGAGTTATGGCATCAATGGTTGCCCTTAATTTGTTATTCAAATCCTCAACTAAATCATCACCAGAGGAAGGCAGAATAGGTGGTAGAGTATTGTTCATACACTCAAAAAAGTCTCTAGCAACTTCAGAGGTAAGATGGCGTTTCTTAATAATGTGTTCAGTATTACCCTGTGCTATGGGCAACAAGGTAGTGTACATCCCCAGTGGTGATCAGATAAAGCAACATCAACAATAGAAGATTTGTCAATAGAAAGCCACTCGGTAATATCCAGGTCCAGAGTATGGCCGCGTTTATGTATGGGCCCAGTAACATGTTGGATAAAGTCCATAGTGCTCAAAAGATTAATCAATTCAATGGCCTTGGAATCAGTCTCTTTGTCAACATGAATATTGAAATCGCCCAGCACAATGATTGTATCATAGTTCTCATGGACAATAGACAATAGTTCAGAGAAATCAGTAAAGAACGTGGGGGCAGTGCTTTGGTGGCCTATACAGGGTTATGGCCAGCACTGGTGGCTGACTGAGACAACAGTATCATTTACAGCAACGACCTGGGGAATAGTTACATCTACAGACGCCTTGTGTAGTTGTCCAAGTGAGATAACGGAGCTTTCCAGTCTACTGCTTGGACAAAAAGGGGAGAGGAATAGAATGGCATAAATACTGTCCGGTTAGAAGGAAAATGGCAGCTTTTCCCCCTACATCCTTACACACAGATGTAGATAGGCACAGGGTCAGCCACAGAGCAGCACTCCTCGATGGAGAGCAATTTGGACTTAAGTGCCTTGCTCAAGAGCACAACAGCAATGTTTTGTACCTGACATCAGAGACAAGCACCCTCCTGTTCAATGATACGCTGTCTATAATTCTAGACTATGCTTGTGATATTTTCGCCTCCCGTCTCCCTATTTGTTTTCCCTCCGATTCGCCTCCGATAATACACCAGAGATGTAGATGGAAGGCGGCCCCATTGTACGCTTTAGTGTGCTTTTTCCTTGCCAATGATACATCCTCTATTTCTGCCTTGACATTGTCTGACTCCGCCTCGCACACGCGCATTATGCCCTCATCATGTTAGTTCCACATCTCTAGTCTTATTCACTCTGTATCCCTTTCTGGTCTCTGCTCAGATGTTCTCAGACCTCGTAATGCCTTGACTGTTAATCAGCCATAGTGTGGGTGTACGTCTATGTGTATCCTTGCATTGTATGTGTTGCTGATCTCTCACTCTTGGCCCTCGGATGCCATCAGGCTGCAACAGACTAAAGCGGTCTAAAGCGATTCTTGGCTGGCGATAATACGGAGCCTTCGGGGCCACGGTAGTTAAATTAGAACTTATGAAAATGATCCTTCCCTTCCATCCTCTTGCCAAGTCTGCTGGCAACCCTTTTCTCTTTTCCTCCCTCTATCCTTAGACTTCTGTTTCGAACACACAGCCGGGGTGGTTAAATACCCAGTGACATCTTAACTGGGGGATGCTGCCTGCCTGGCTTGCACTGCCTGTGCCCAGATGACAGTCTCCTTTTGCATGCGGCGTTTAGGGAATTATTAGAGTGTAACACCAATTAAATATATTGGGAGAATAACTTTTCTCAAGCCCAATGATTGATTTTAATGACTTATTTCACACGGAAGCACGACAGTCTCCTTTTGCAGTGTTTAGGGAATTATTAGAGTGTAAAACCAATTGAAGATAGTGGGAAAGAAACTTCTACAAAAGCCCATTGACCCTTTGTCAATGACTCGTTTTACACAGGCATTGTGGCCATAATCCTGTGTGGCTCAGTGGTTAGCTGCACCAAGGTCGTCGGTTCAGTTCCCGCAGGGGACTCATACACAATGCTACAATGTTTGACCTCGCTGTACTGTAACTCCTTGGAAGTTTCTTTGGACAGAAGCACCACCTAAGTGGCATCCACTATCGTATTTGATGTTCAAGTAGTTGCACTCCTCATTCCTTTCACGTTGTGCCCCCATAAGCACCACAGTTGCCTAAAGATCCTAAAGATCCTTTACTAGCTCTAACGGTGAGTGGAGCTCAAGTCCTTCACTCTCCAGGCCCTCAGATTAGCATCGACGTGATTTAAAGATCTGCTCGTCTGACACCGCTAATCCTGTGGTTTTACCTCCAGGCCCTTAAGGTGGAGTAGCATCACTCCGTGTCCTATATGGCACCCTGTTCCTTAGTGCACTACTTTTGTCCACATACCATTAGGGCACCATTTGGCTCTGGTCAAAAGTAGCACACTATGTAGGAACTCCATTTAACTGAGGCACGAATGCGTTAACGTTCGGGAACGCGCCACCATACTTAAACGCCCATCGTAACGACTCCAATGTCCTTGACTTGAGAGAGCTACAGCAAAGGGACACCAGCCACAGTGAACATCAACACCCACCTCCCACTTTGTGTTTGATACTCTGGCTTTTCTATCATTTCCATATTCGGGTGTTGAATATTCAGTTGATATTCAGCTTCGTGACTCCCCAATTAAAATGGTGCATGTTCAAAATAATTATGGAGGTAAGGGATAATGTGTCGGGCGGGTACTTAACAGGTCCAACATTTTAGGGCTCCTGGGTGATTAGTTAAACCTTTAATCTGGACAGACAAGCAGGTAAATTGGACTGAATTACAGATTAAACAGGGCATACATATTCATTCTCCTTTCTTACGTTAAAACAATTTATTGAAAAAGAATCAGAATGACTTTCCTTTGTACGAGTTAACCTCTCTCCGTTGTAGAGGATGTACACGTAGCCCGCTCCTATCTGTCTGTTGGTGCTGTCTTGCCAAACAGATGCAGAATTAGTTTGGTTTCTGAACCTCTTGCCATTTAAAGAGCAGAGCATAGCTGGTCCCAGAACTGTTTGTGCTGTCATGCCAATGACCATAGGACCATGCCAAGACAGCACAAACAGACCTAGGACCAGGCTGCTCAAACGTATTCGCACAGGGCAACACGTCATGACAGGCCTATATTGAGCAAGTATGATTTCCTTTGAGTGATCAGGTGTGTTTCTGTAAAGCCTGGACTCGGGCAGCCATTGTAGGGGGACTCCTGTCATAGGACCGCAACTGTTCTTCCTTCCTCCGGTGGGAGGGAAAGGGACGCGACGGAGGCA
Source organism: Brachymystax lenok tsinlingensis (assembly GCA_030435695.1). Taxonomy (NCBI): domain Eukaryota; kingdom Metazoa; phylum Chordata; class Actinopteri; order Salmoniformes; family Salmonidae; genus Brachymystax; species Brachymystax lenok. The sequence continues at coordinate 10,100,501 of CM059810.1, read as the reverse complement.
ATGTCTAGCGGAGGAGCGACCGGCGCGACAGCCCACCGCCGCCGCGTATCCAATCGAGGGGAATAAAAACCTGTTATCGCTAAGCAGATAGAAATTGAAAAGGCGGATAATGGAATGAGAACTGTATTCCTAGTCAAATGGTTAAGGGATCCCCTGTATGCACCTGGTTTTCAATTATGCATGTATATACATATATATCACCTTGAAAGGAGCGAAGGAGCGACTCACAGAGCCTCCTCGCACTTTTGTGCAGATATATCCTGCATGTCAGTAACTCTCTGGAGGTGTGTGAGTCACATCCTGTATTGTTGTGCTAACAGCACAGTACACACATCAGTCTCTTTCTTATTGCATGTTGACTAATAAGTCCCATAGAGTTGCATGTTGACTAATAAGTCCCATAGAGTTGCATGTTGACTAATAAGTCCCATAGTTGAATGTTGACTAATAAGTCCCATAGAGTTGAATGTTGACTAATAAGTCCCATAGAGTTGAATGTTGACTAATAAGTCCCATAGAGTGGCATGTTGACTAATAAGTCCCATAGAGTTGCATGTTGACTAATAAGTCCCATAGAGTTGAATGTTGACTAATAAGTCCCATAGTTGAATGTTGACTAATAAGTCCCATAGAGTTGAATGTTGACTAATAAGTCCCATAGAGTTGCATGTTGACTAATAAGTCCCATAGAGTTGAATGTTGACTAATAAGTCCCATAGAGTTGAATGTTGACTAATAAGTCCCATAGAGTTGAATGTTGACTAATAAGTCCCATATAGTTGCATGTTGACTAATACGTCCCATATAGTTGCATGTTGACTAATAAGTCCCATAGAGTTGCATGTTGACTAATAAGTCCCATAGAGTTGCATGCTGACTAATAAGTCCCATAGAGTTGCATGTTGACTAATAAGTCCCATAGAGTTGCATAACACTGGTTGTCTCCTAGACTGGCAGTCAATGTGGATTAAACTAGGCCAACAGTAACTCTCTAAGATGATCATGTCAATACGCCCATCATGAACAGTGGGCCTTCTGGTTCAGAGAATGGACCTTAGGCCAGGGATGATAGATTCAGCCGCGGGACTATACAGTGAGGGAAAAAAGTATTTGATCCCCTGCTGATTTTGTACGTTTGCCCACTGACAAAGAAATTGATCAGTCTAAAATTTGAATGGTAGGTTTATTTGAACAGTGAGAGACAGAATAACAACAAAAAAATCCAGAAAAACATGACAAAAATGTTATAAATTGATTTGCATTTTAATGAGGGAAATAAGTATTTGACCCCCTCTCAATCAGAAAGATTTCTGGCTCCCAGGTGTCTTTTATACAGGTAACGAGCTGAGATTAGGAGCACACTCTTAAAGGGAGTGCTCCTAATCTCAGCTTGTTACCTGTATAAAAGACACCTGTCCACAGAAGCAATCAATCAATCAGATTCCAAACTCTCCACCATGGCCAAGACCAAAGAGCTCTCCAAGGATGTCAGGGACAAGATTGTAGGCCTACACAAGGCTGGAATGGGCTACAAGACCATCGCCAAACAGCTTGGTGAGAAGGTGACAACAGTTGGTGCGATTATGGAAGAAACACAAAAGAACTGTCAATCTCACCTCGTGGAGTTGCAATGATCATGAGAACGGTGAGGAATCAGCCCAGAACTACACGGGAGGATCTTGTCAATGATCTCAAGGCAGCTGGGACCATAGTCACCAAGAAAACAATTGGTAATACACTACGCCGTGAAGGACTGAAATCCTGCAGCGCCCGCAAGGTCCCCCTGCTCAAGAAATCACATATGCATGCCCGTCTGAAGTTTGCCAATGAACATCTGAATGATTCAGAGGACAACTGGGTGAAAGTGTTGTGGTCAGATGAGACCAAAATGGAGCTCTTTGACATCAACTCAACTCGCCGTGTTTGGAGGAGGAGGAATGCTGCCTATGACCCCAAGAACACCATCCCCACCGTTAAACATGGAGGTGGAAACATTATGCTTTGGGGGTGTTTTTCTGCTAAGGGGACAGGACAACTTCACCGCATCAAAGGGACGATGGACGGGGCCATGTACCGTCAAATCTTGGGTGAGAACCTCCTTCCCTCAGCCAGGGCATTGAAAATGGGTCGTGGATGGGTATTCCAGCATGACAATGACCCAAAACACACGGCCAAGGCAACAAAGGAGTGGCTCAAGAAGAAGCACATTAAGGTCCTGGAGTGGCCTAGCCAGTCTCCAGACCTTAATCCCATAGAATATCTGTGGAGGGAGCTGAAGGTTCGAGTTGCCAAACGTCAGCCTCGAAACCTTAATGACTTGGAGAAGATCTGCAAAGAGGAGTGGGACAAAATCCCTCCTGAGATGTGTGCAAACCTGGTGGCCAACTACAAGAAACGTCTGACCTCTGTGATTGCCAACAAGGGTTTTGCCACTGAGTAATGTATTTCAGAGGGGGTCAAATACTTATTTCCCTCATTAAAATGCAAATCAATTTATAACATTTTTCACATGCGTTTTTCTGGATTTTTTTGTTGTTGTTATTCTGTCTCTCACTGTTCAAATAAACCTACCATTAAACTTATAGACTGATCATTTCTTTGTCAGTGGGCAAACGTACAAAATCAGCAGGGGATCAAATACTTTTTTTTCCCCCTCACTGTACAGGCAATAGGTTGCCATTTGGGACTCACGTAGCCTTCCAGTACAGTATGTCTCATTATGATCTCTGAGCGGCGAGAGGTTAAATTGATAGAGACTCAGTCACACAGTGATAATCCCTGTTTGCATTGGGCCTGCCAGGGTAATTATCCTTTATGCATGTACTGGTGCTTTATAGGAGCGCAGGTGGAGGCCCTGCCTCGATGAAAGCCCTTCTCAAACACACAGCCCTCTATCTCCCTCTGACGCGTGGTGTGATGTCAAGCTGCTAGGATGTTAGGACAATGGCTTAGGACAATGGCGCAAAAGGCAACTTGTCTCTCTGTTGGATGTTGTGTGTGTGTGTACTTGTGTTTTTGTGTATTGTCTTCACGATGGAGCAGCGTAATTGTCCACTCACCCTGTTGTTTTTAAAAAGCTAAGGTCCCGGCAGTGTGTGTGTGTGTGTGGGGTGTGTGTGTGTGTGTGTGTGTGTGTGTGTGTGTGTGACAAGTGGTCTTAATCTTAATTAGGGGCCGGGGACTCGACATACTGCCCTTCCGACGCAGTCGCATCAGAGGGATTACTAAACAGCCCTGAATAATTCATTAAAGCCTCTCTCTCTCTCTCTCTCTCTCTCTCTCTCTCTCTCTCTCTCTCTCTCTCTCTCTCTGTCTTTCTCTCTCTGTCTCTGTCTCTCTCTCTCTCTCTCTCTCTCTCTCTCTCTCTGCACCTCGATCCTCATCTGGCAGACAGAGACAGAGAGAGAGAGAAATCTGAATGGTAATTACATGTTTGTCCCCTGTAATTTTGAATTATTTCCCCTCTATTATTTTGCGATGGTTATAAACAACTGGTAATGAATGGGGATTGGTAGATGAGGGCGGTGTGGGATGACCGCAATTATCGACAAGCCCCATGTGGTGTGTTTGTCCCGGCAGTGCTGACACTAGTCCTCCCTCTGGCTCTCAGAGGGGCTCCGAGTCCTTTGCTCAACCCACAGAAGCAGCTGGTTGCCTGGGCCTCCAGCCTCTCCTCTCCACCACCATCTATCTCGCTCTGTCACAGTAGCAGCACCACAGGCTCCACAGTCGGGGCTAAGCGCCTTATACACCTGCCACCGTTACCCTGCTGGCTGGACCCCTCTCCACCATTGGCCCTGAGGGGTAATGGCAGAGAGGGAAGGGGGGGTCTGCAGGAACTCAAGCATCCATATGTCACCCTGCGCATGCTCTCGCTGCCCCTTTCCTCTCATCTTTCAGCTGCAGACAGTCTCTCTCTCTCTCTCTCTTCCTCTACCTCTATCTCTCTCTCTCTCTCTCTCTCTCTTTCTCTCTCTCTACCTCTCTCTCTGTCTCTCTCTCTCTCTCTCTCTCTCTCTCTCTCTGTCTCTCTCTCTCTCTCTCTCTCTCTCTCTCTCTCTCTCTCTCTCTCCCCCTTTATGTATTTCTCTCAATCACTTTCTCTCTCTTTCACTTTCTTTCTCTAGCATGGATGGCTAGGCCCATGCACTCTAATGTCCCCCTCATTAGGCTGGAGCCTGGCACGGCCAGGGGTTGATGCCAACCTCCCAGTCCCAGGGAGAGGCTGCCAGGCTGGGGGTGGGTGAGAGCGTCTGGACACTTGCCTGGCCATGCCCGGGTATGGAGGGTACGTAGGGGTGGTGGGCAATACTTAGCGGGCTGGCGCGAGGCACCTGACCTTCACACAGAGGTGCACATGCTCACACACACACACACACACACACACGCGTGCGTGCATGTACACTCACATGCACACAAACACATGCTCACAAACGCAGAGGCTGGAAGGAGTGAACCACGTGAACTTGAGTAAAGACCTCGAATCTGTTCGTTTTAACACGAGGATGTACTTACCTCAACCTCTTTCATTAACACAACTATTTTATTTACAAATTACAGATTTATTCAAGTCAGTTATTATTTAGATTGAATTCAGTTATTATTGAGAAGTATGAGGGAAACATTACTCAAGTTTTTTTTTAATCTCTACCAGAGACCCAAGGACTGATCTGCGCTGTGCCCGTAGAATCAAAGTCTATTGAGAGATCAACTCCAACTCCTCCATTCGATTAGTACAATAAGGGTTTTTTCTCCCCTCAATACCATTTTTTTCCCTGGAGTGTCCCTTGCCTTGACTGTTGTTAGCCAGAGGACAGAGTTAGCTGGCAGAGCGCTATCAGCACTGTCACCTGCTGACACTGTGAAGCGTCTGAACACACAGACGAACACACAGACACACACACACGTCTCTCTCTGACACACACACACACACACACACTCCTACCGAGAGCAGAGAAAGCAGCTAGCTAGCCTGCCCCTTAGAGATTGGCTCTTCAGAGTGTCTGTCCCTGGGGAGATGTGTATATGTCGACGGCCACTAAACCAGGGCTAGAGACCAGTTAATAGTCTCAGAGTCTGAGTCCCAAATGATACCCTAGTCCCCAACACACTATTTTTGACAAGGTCCCTCTGGTCAAAAGTAGTGCACCATGTAGGGAATATAGTGCAATTTGGGACACAAACTCTCTTTATCCCCCGTTCCCATTCAGCAGTGTTACCAGCCTCCCCGTCCGCTGGATCTCTCCTAGCTGTGATTGATTCAGAACATTTGTCGCCCCTAGTGTAAATCCACATAGGTCTTTTTGTTCTCTTAACCGAACTGAATTGAATCCCAAAGACCCCTTCTTTTTTTTTTGACAACCATGCTCTCTCTGTTGTGGATTCAGAGGCCCCAAAAAAAACACTTTGAACGATAAGTCTCACATGTGAGGGGAAGTCTGTGTCAAACCGGGAAAGGGCTTGCATCACTCGGAGAGAAAGCTTGCGATTTGTTAAGACATCAAAGGGCACAATCCGTACATTTACCTCTCGTACCCGGCTTCGTTCAATTACTCACTGTTTCTACTTGCAGTGCGCATCCTACAACTGACAGATATAATCAGGTTTTAGGTGGTTTTGACACATTAAAGGCAGCGTGATGCCATTGTGAAAAGGAGAATAAAAGCAGAAAATGTGAGAGATGCATTTCACATCGGAATATATTATAATGTCAAACAGCTGGATTTGTGTGTCTTGTTTTGCCCGGGAAACTGAACAGTTGTAACCTTTTTTGGACAGCTGTGTCCGGTCTGTGTTTGTATCCAAAATGGCACCCTATTAAATTAGGCCGTCGTTGTAAATACGAATATGTTCTTAACTGACTTGCCTAGTTAAATAAAGATTAAATAAATAAAACATTATAGTGCACTACAGCGCCTTCAGAAAGAATTCATACCCCTGGACTTATTCCACATTTTGTTGTTTTACAGCCTGAATTCAAAAATGAATTCAATATATATATTTTCGCACTCTTCTACACACAATAGCCCATAATGAAATAGTGAAAACATGTTTTTTAGAAATGTTATCTAATTCGTTTCTAATGCAATACAGAAATATCTCATGTGTGAGAAAAAAAAACAAAACACATATATTAAATAATACATTTTTTTTTTTTTTTTGAAGGGTGCCAATTGGGACACATCTTGGGATTGTAGTAAATACCTTTGAAACTATCCCATGTTAACTTACATATTTTGAATATGTAAACAATGTCATTGTAAACAAACGCTAAAGCTTCAATACATGGTTAAAAGTATCATTTTGATCCCACTTTGTTGTTGTTTGAATCGCATATTGCCCCTTTAAATGTAAAATATACAGCGAATGTTCTAAATACTTGTTCAAAATGCTGATGAGCGTCAACGTAGGCGTGGATCTACTACCCTCTGTCTTCTCCCTTGTCATACACATGTTATACCATTGTAAAGGTGGGCCGTAGGTTCCTGAAAATGACTGATTGGATACTCACTGCATTACGGTATCTCCATGTTTCAGTATCTCCGTATGGAGAAAAAAAAAACCTGTCTGGAAACTCGAGTGGTGGGGGAGTCAAAGGTCACCATTATTAGTCAGTTGTACAACCAAATGCCTTCAACCGAAATGTGTCTTCCGCATTTAACCCAACCCCTCTGAATCAGAGAGGTGCGGGGGGCTGCCTTAATCGACATCCACGGCACCCGGGGAACAGTGGGTTAACTGCCTTGTTCAGGGGCAGAACGACAGATTTTTTCCTTGTCAGCTCGGGGATTCGAACTTGCAACCCTCCGGTTACAAGTCCAACGCTCTAACCACTAGGCTACCTGCCGCCCCTCTAGGCTACCTGCCGCCCCTCTAGGCTACCTGCCGCCCCTCTAGGCTACCTGCCGCCCCTCTAGGCTACCTGCCGCCCCTCTAGGCTACCTGCCGCCCCTGGTTCAAGGGAAGCGTCCGTTTCGGTTTTTTTCTAGAACGATTTACCAGAATAACAGATTACTCAAAACGGGGCAGAGCGTTCGCACGCCTTGTTATCCAACTGCGTCCCAAATGGCATCCTATTCCCTTACATAGTGCACTACTATTTTTTATGGGCCCCTGGTCAAAAGCAGTTCACTATGTAGGGGATAGGGTGCCGTTATGGATGCAGCCCCAGGCCTTTCCTCTACCGATGTGAACTTTGTGGAGGATAGTCATCGTTTTTGGCCTCTGTATCCAACGAGGTAGCTGACGATGTTGGTCGAGCGTGGCGCACTTCCTGGGACCATCCATACGTAAAATGGATACACGCGTCTACTGTAAGTTGCTTTGGATAAAAGTGTCTGCGAAATGTCATATATTATTATTCACGAGGTCCTCATGTAGGCAAATCACATCGCTGTATCTTTCACATTACCCGTCATCCCGTTGACGACTGGCAGACTCCCCTCTCTGTTTATCAGTTAGCCCCTCGCCGCTGCCTGCGCTCCCTGCGTCTGTCTATCGCTATTTAGGGAGGAGAATTCCCATCTTTTTCCGTAACTTCTGGCTATCTCTTCGTTTACTGGACTCTCTCTAATTAAATGTATTTTCCAGAAGCATTGATTCCTCCACGTAATCTCACACACACATCAAATGAGATTAGTGGACAGGAGGCTGGTCTGCTGATGACTGTGTGTGTGTGTGTGTGTGTGTCCTCTGAATCCTCTCCTCTCCCCTCAACAAAACACCAACACCCCATTACAATGACAAGGCTGACTGAACAGTAGCACACAAATGGGCAAGTGAATTTCTTTAAATAGGTGAAATAGCTTTCATAGGAACGTGCTCTGTACCCCAGTGTGTGTGTGTGTGTGAGTGAATGTGCATGCCTGCATACGTGTGTGTGTGTGTGTGTGTGTGTGTGTGTGTCTCTGTGTGTGTGTGTGTGTGTGTGTGTCTCTGTGTGTGTGTCTCTGTGTGTGTGTGTGTGTGTGTGTGTGTGTGTGTGTGTGTGTGTGTGTGTGTGTGAGCAGTGTGATGGCAGGCTGAGTGTGTGTTACGTCACATTAACTACGGCCCCACAGTCCCCTCACTCTCCATCCTTCCATCTGCCTGTGGGGCCCCCACTCCGGCTGTTCTGGCCCCCTGTGCCCCTCCTCTGTTCAGGGCGCATGCTCCAGTCCTGAAACTGAAAGAGCTTGGGGGTTGGAAGTCCTACCCCAGAATCCAACATGCAATGCCCCAACCTCAATCTCCCAACCCTGGCTTATATGGCCAGTGAGACTGGTCCCAGCTCCAGCATGCCATTACCTCAGCTGCGTCACAAATGGCACCCTATTCCCCATATAGTGTGCTACCTTTGTCCAGAGCCCTATGAGCCTTGGTCAAAAGTAGTGCACTATGTAGGGAATAGGGTGCCATTTAAAACAGCTAGCGATGAGGCGCGGCTGCCCTATTACACCACTGTGATTTATGATCCCAGCACCGTGTTCCACTCTGCTACATTCAGAAACTTCTCACCATATTCATTCTTTTTTTTAAAATCATATTTCCAGTTTTAGTCTCGAAAGGTCAATAAGTGTCTTTGCCCCCCCCAAAAAAGCTGCACCGGATTGTTTTGTCGCAAGGGAGACAAAGGTTTTGTCTCTCAGTCCAGAAAGGGGTCTCTCTCCTCCTCCTCCTCCTCCTCCTCCTCCTCCTCCTCCTCCTCCTCCTCTTCCTCCTCTTCCTCTTCCTCCTCCTCCTCCTCCTCCTCCTCCTCGACTATCACGAGCACTCATTGATGACGTCATGTGGAAAACAATGTCCCTTATTCCTTACATAGTGCACTACTTTAGACTAGTGCATCGATATGAGCACATTAGTGCAGTCCTATGGAGCCTGGTCAAAAAAGGAGTGCACTATTTAGGGAATATTGTACCATTTTGGACACAGCACAACTTTTCATTTTTATTTTTATTTTTTTAATTTTTTATTTTTTTAATTTTTACCCCAGCACTAGATACTGGACATCAAAACCGAGTGGAGCGGATGGAAAGACGGGGATAGCAGAGGAGAGAGTCAACTGACACATATAGCGGGGGTGTCTCATCTCACTGTCTGCCGCAAGAAAACTAAAACAATTTGAGCTCCCACCAGAGAAAGTCTCCACTTCAGGCTTCACTCCTGTGAATTGGGGCCACATTTTGTCTCCTACCGCTTTTGCAAATAGGCGAGAACACGTCAAGGAAAAAAAAAAAACACATGGAGAGAGAGAGAGAGAGAGAGAGAGAGAGAGAGAGAGAGAGAGAGAGAGAGAGAGAGAGAGAGAGAGAGAGAGAGAGAGAGAGAGAGAGAGAGAGAGAGAGAGAGAGAGAGAGAGAGAGAGAGAGAGAGAGAGAAATGAGATGTCAAGTAGTGTAAGCCCAGGGAAATGAGTCGAAGAGATAGTTTCTGGAAATAAGCTTGGTAATAGTACGAGCATTTCCGTGAAGGGGGGAAAAGAGAGTGGATGACAGCGAATAACAGCAAAAACATTCTAATAACATTCATCGGCTTTTTTGAATTGTGCATTGAAGGTGTTTATTGACGGCGGAGAAAAAAACGTAACAAAACTCTCTCATCCATGACTTCGGGATTAAGTTTGACATGCCAGAAAGAATTTGTTAGAAATGAGAGTTGGTAACGATGTCAAAGTTTCTCTCCAAAACCGACTTGATTCTTGTCAAAACTCTGCATACACCACAAACGAATGCACACGAGGCCGTGCCATGATCAAACATGCCATGATCAAGTGCCGTGATCACATAAGTACACAAACCCACTACTTTAAAGGACCACCTCACCGATAATCTCCAGTACCATACCAAAATGTCGTAGAAATGTGTCGTTTTCACATGTAGACATCTGCCCACGCCATCTCTCTCTCTCTCTCTCTCTCTCTCTCCATCTCTGTCTCCATCTCTTTTTCCCTGCCTACCCCACTCTCTCTCTCTCCTCCTCCCTATTCACCCCCTTTCCTCCCTCTCTCCCAAAATCTGAGTAAACAACCATCGGCATAGCAGTCATTTCAACTGTCTCATCAAAGCCACAGAGACACAGGCCCGGGTTATTTGTGTTATTCCTCAAACACGGTTGGTGGCAAAGACATCTGGAGGATTGGAGTCTGATTGTTGACAGGATGTGTCCCTATTCACAGGACTGCCGGCATTCGCTGCCTATCTTTTTTTTTATTCCTCAGCGTGTGAAGTTTGCCTCTAATTAACATAAGTAATTCCAGTTTTGTTTTTGTTTCGACTACAATGAGCTTTCTGCGAAAGATCACAGAATCACACTTTCGCTTTGCTCAATCCCTCTCTGACTCTCTCGTTCTATTTCGCTTCACTCTCTCTCTCTCTTTCACCCCCACCCCCTCTCTTTGCCCTCTCTCTCTCTCTCTCTCTCTCTCTCTCTCTCTCTCTCTCTCTCTCTCTCTCTCTCTCTCTCTCTCTCTCTTTCACCCCCACCCCCTCTCTTTGCCCCCTCTCTCTCTCTCTCTCTCTCTCTCTCTCATCAGTCACTCTCTCTCCTTTCTTTCATTCCTTCCTTTTCCTTCCACTCTTTCATGAGCCGACTCGCTCGCCTGTCAGTACATCTTTATCCTGTGTTCTCTTCCTTTTTTCTCTCCTTTCGCTCTCCTTTTCTCTCTCTCTCTCTCTCTCTCTCTCTCTCTCTCTCTCTCTCTCTCTCTCTCTCTCTCTCTCTCTCTCCTTCACAGGTGCACAGCTGTGGAGGAAATTTCCTCAATGTGCCGGTACAAAGTGTCCGTACTTGAGGGAGCCATAGAGGAAAGAGAGAGATGAGAGACAGAGAGAGAAAAGGAGAGAAAGAGGGGAGAGAACATCACTTCCCCAGCTCTCCTACACAGGATAAAGATGTACTGACAGGCGAGCGAGTCGGCTCATGAAAGAGTGGAAGGAAAAGGAAGGAATGAAAGAAAGGAGAGAGAGTGACTGATGAGAGAGAGAGAGAGAGAGAGAGAGAGAGAGAGAGAGAGAGAGAGAGAGAGAGAGAGAGAGAGAGAGAGAGAGAGAGTGAAGCGAAATAGAACGAGAGAGTCAGAGAGGGATCGAGCAAAGCGAAAGTGTGATTCTGTGATCTTTCGCAGAAAGCTCATTGTAGTCGAAACAAAAACAAAACTGGAATTACTTATGTTAATTAGAGGCAAACTTCACACGCTGAGGAATAAAAAAAAAGATAGGCAGCGAATGCCGGCAGTCCTGTGAATACAGGGGCTTGCGAAAGTATTCACCCCCTTGGCATTTTTCCTATTTTGTTGCCTTACAACCTGGAATTAAAAAGGATTTTTCTGGGGTTTGTATCATTTGATTTACACAACATGCCTACCACTTTGAAGATGCAAAATATTTTTTATTGTGAAACAAACAAGAAATAAGACAAAAAAACAGAAAACTTGAGCGTGCATAACTATTCACCCCCCTAAAGTCAATACTTTGTAGAGCCACTTTTTGCAGCAATTAAAGCTGCAAGTCTCTTGGGGTGTGTCTCTATAAGCTTGGCACATCTAGCCACTGGGATTTTTGCCCATTCTTCAAGGCAAAACTGCACCAGCTCCTTTAAGTTGGATGGGTTCTGCTGGTGTACAGCAATCTTTAAGTCATACCACAGATTTGGTTTGATTGGATTGAGGTCTGAACTTTGACTAGGCCATTCCAATACATTTAAATGTTTCCCCTTAAACCACTTGAGTGTTGCTTTAGCAGTATGCTTAGGGTCATTGTTCTGCTGGAAGGTGAACCTCCTTCCCAGTTTCAAATCTCTGAAACAGGTTTCCCTCAAGAATTTCTCTGTATTTAGCGCCATCCATCATTCCTTCAATTCTGACCAGTTTCCCAGTCCGTGCCAATGAAAAAACATCCCCAGATACTCCAATCTCCGCTGCTGAGCTTTGCAGGACCTTCAGGGTTATCTTTGGTCTCTTTGTTGCCTCTGATTAATGCCCTCCTTTCCTGGCCCACGAGTTTTGGTGGACGGCCCTCTCTTGGCAGGTTTGTTGTGGTGCCATATTCTTTCCATATTTTAATAATGATTTTAATGGTGCTCTGTGGGATGTTCAACGTTTCTGATATTTTTTTATAACCCAACCCTGATCTGCACTTCTCCACAACTTTGTCCCTGACCTGTTTGGAGAGATCTTTGGTCTTGATGCTTGGTCTCAGTGCTTGATGCTCCACTACAGACCCGGGTTCGATCCCGGGCTGTGTCGCAGCCGGCCACGACCGAGAGACACACGAGGCCGGCGCACAATTGGCCCAGCGTCGTCCGGTCTAGTTGAGGGTGTGGCCGGCAGGGATGTCCTTGTCTCATCGTGCTCTAGCGACTCCTGTGGCGGGCTGGGTGCATACACGCTGACACGGTCGCCAGGTGTACTCCGACACATTGGTGCGGCCGGCTTCCGGGTTAAGCAATCAGTGTGTCAAAAAAGCCGTGCGGCTTTGCTTCCTGACACGATTGGATAAACAAACATTTGCGTGCTCGTTTCCAATCCTCTTTGACACTCAAACACATCCTCTTGAACCAGCGTTGGGAAGCCGAACATGGTCTTAGTACTGACCACGTGGTTCACGTCGTCAGAGCATTAAGCACACTTGAGGTATCATGATACATGTAAGTCTTCATTTCCCATATTCATTAAGCATATTAGAGTAGGAGTGCTGGTCTAGTATCAGTTTTTGCCTTTTAGATCACAATGAATGAAAGATAACATGGAATACCATGACCTGATCCTAGATCAGTACTCCTACCCTGAAAATATTTGTGAACACGGGCCCAGACCTCATTGCGTGAGTTTTCCTGTCAATCTGACACGTCACCATTTCCAGCTCTTTGATTCAGTGATAACCCGGCGACACGCGTACTTGCTGCTGGATATAGCCAGATGCCAACGGCATGACTCAACTCAGCAGGAACCAGAATGAGGACAAAAAAAAAAAATGTCTTGATCTGATGGCAGGAAACACAGAGACACATTGACTCACAAAGTGCTTCTGAAAATCTTTAATAAGCTGTGAAGCGAGCTGCGGTGCTCATCTTCCCGTACTCCCTGTTCTCTTTGGGAGCCTATGAGTCATAGATTCCCCCCGCTGCACAAACTGCCCTGGGAGTGAGGGGAACATGAAGGCTTTAATGATTGGTGCCCGCCCGTGGGGTCAACCCAGAAACCGGGCATACACACACATGCGCACTCACACACACACACACACACACACACACACATACACTCTCTCTTTCTCTCTTGGCAGGCAAATGCCACTTTGATAAAGGTCACCTTCGGAAACAAGATCAGCGTATTATGGGATTCAGTACTATTTATTTATTATTTTTGTTGTTGTTTCTCCCTTCTTACTTCGGCCTTGTGGGTTTTTTGAAAACACCAGAGAGGAGAGCGTGTCGCTGACGCACTGACTGTGCAACGCCTAGGGCTCGTCCAATTGAATTCAGAGAACTCCAAAAAAACACAGAAAAGGCCCGGACTGTTCATGTTTGGCATACAATTAAAGCTCATTAAAGCTCATTAATAGTGCTGTCATGGGACTTGCGATGGTCAAGCGGAAGGAAATAGAATAAGATGATTTTGAAGTGGGTGCATACTTACATTAGAGTGGGAGGCATGCTAATAGGGACCGCAGACCGAAACATTGCCCTTAAGTGTTTGGATTGGATTTGACTTTACTTTTCTTTGATGGAACATTGTGTTCAAATTGGCCCTCCTTATTAAGGGCCACTTGATCTTGATTGTACACAACATTGAATCAAGTCAGACTTTTGCCCAGTATTACATGAGAACCGTCTCTTACCTGTAACCTTTCGCTGGCTCCACTCTCCACTCATAACCTCAGAGGTGGTAGTATTAACTTGGAGCGTCTGTACAAATGCAATACGCAGCGAGTGGGCTCAGCACCATTGCATTGGCTAGGGCTTATCGTCCGCTGCTTCAGCAGAGCTATATTGGGCCTAAGCTGTGTTAAACCACAGGTCTGTGGAGTGTAATAGAGAGACGCTAAGAGAGATAGTTTCCTCTGAGGGCCCAGACACCTGAAGCAGATAGATGGAGAGATTACAGGTGTGTTGTCTGCACAAAGAACCACATTGTTTTTAAGAGCATACAAAGTCATACAAAGGATCCTGCCGTTGTTCCTGTCGGTCTCTGTCACCAAAACAGATTGCTTGGTGAGTAAAAGACCAAACGAAAAGTTGGATGCAAACCTCTCACCTTGGTTTGGTTGCAGCCTGGATTGGAACCAACACTGTTATCCCCTTCATTATTCTCAGCTCTCAAGAATTTAGTTAATTCAGTTCATTCTCATTATTGGGTGACATTTACCATTGGCGTGATTACAGCGGACTTAATCCGGGGGATGTCGCGGCGGCGATTCTCTCTTAATTAGCTTAACACTTCCCCCGTAACTAAGGAAACGCCTGATTGAACAGCCAAGAGGATCAGCTGCTCTGCTTCTCTGTTTTGATAGGGATGGAGATGGTGACATTGGTTGCGTCACACCAACTGTGGAGAAGAAACAAATTATGACTTTGTTCGCAGAAGCTCAGATTCCATGACAACCAACTCCACCATTGGTGCCATGGTGAGACAGTAAGCAAACAGTGACCCGGGGTGGCGAGCCAGGCGGGCGCCCTTCATTAGCGTAATCAATCAGATAGGGAGGACGATGTGACTAATACGCCCCCGTTGGGTGGTGGTGGCCCACGGCCAGTTTTGTCACAGGGTGTCACACTCATTGTCCAACCAGCCCCATGCAAATGCGTGGGTGGGTGGGTTTGGACCTGGAGGGCCGAGCATTCGGAGAGTGGACGAGTCAAGCTTTTGTCAAGATTTTCTCCCAAGTACCCCTTGGGAAAAGCTTAAAGGCTCTCCCTGAAGCATTAGCGTGCCCATGTTGTGGCCATTGTCTAACCAGCCCCTATTCATGGGTGATTGAGAACCTGGAGGGCAAAGCAATGGTAGAGTCAAGTTTTGCTACATTTTGTCCAAGTACCAGTGGGGAACTGCTCGAGGGCTCCCGGAAATGTCAGAGTGTTCAGTGTTTTGGTGAGCACATGTGACATAGGCCTTTCAATGGCCCAAAGTGGGGTCGAAGTAGGACCCATCAAATGGTCTGAGGTGACCATAGCACTGCCCGCAGTCCTGATCTGATGGACAGTGGCAAGGGGGGAAGGATGAGACAAGGGCTGACATACTTACATACTATCTTAGGCCATATGAGATCATCTACCGCCTTTGCAAAAAAAAACAACAATGTCCTAGTCGACCTTTTCAGTTTTTTATTCTTACGTTTTACAACGTAATTTCTTGACATCCTGGTTACATCTGACTTCTCAAAGGTTTTTGGCAATCACCTTCCCAGAACCTCATATCTTTCAATAATCAGGGATCGGGGGATCCATTGAAAAAGAGATGACTATCTTAATGGTTCTCACCTGGTTAAAACGATTTAACCGTCTGACCTTCACCTTGGTCCATTTCTAAACAGTAAGTAATGCTATTTATCGCTATCACTGGGGACATACTCTCTTTGAGTCAGAAAGCATCTCTGCCTTGTATCATTACTCCATGTGACCAGCACCATATAGGGGTTATGTTTTGACAGTTTGACAGGTCTTTTAATTCCTCTAACGTCTCATACCTAAGGGATCTATATCACAATGTCCAACCAGAGAACATAAGTGACAAAAGGGAATCAAATCAAATGTTATTTGTCACCTGCTTCCTAAACAACAGGTGTAGACTAACAGTGAAATGTTTACTTATGGGTCCTTTTCCAACAATGCAGAGTTAAGGATAAAACAATTATAATTGAAATAGTGACAAGAGGAATAAATACACAGAGAATAACGAATAACAATAACGAGTAAAAAATAACATGACTGTATACAGGGAGTACCAGTACCGAGTAGATGTGCAGGAGTACAAGGTCATTGAGGTAGCTATGTACTGTACATCTACAGTTGAAGTCGGAAGTTTACATACTCTTAGGTTGGAGTCATTAAAACTTGTTTTTCAACCACTCCACAAATTTCACTCCACAAACTATAGTTTTGGCAAGTCGGTTAGGACATCTACTTTGTGCATGACACAAGTACATTTTCCAACAGATGTTTACAGACAGATAATTTCCCTTATAATTCACTGTATCACAATTCCAGTGGGTCAGAAGTTTACGTACACTAAGTTGACTGTGCCTTTAAACAGCTTGGACAATTCCAGAAAAGGATGTCATGGCTTTAGTAGCTTCTGATGGGCTAATTGACATCATTTGAGGAGGGAACATTATGTGGATATATTGAAGCAACATCTCAAGAAATCAGTCAGGAAGTTAAAGCTTAGTTGCAAATGGGTCTTCCAAATGGACAATGACCCCATGCATACTTCTAAAGTTGTGGCAAAATGGTTTAAGGACAACAAAGTCAAGGTATTGGAGTGGCCATCACAAAGCCCTGACCTCAATCCTATAGACAAATTGTGGGCAGAACTGAAAAAGCATGTGCGAGCAAGGAGGCCTACAAACCTGACTCAGTTACACCAGCTCTGCCATGAGGAATGGGCCAAAATTCACCCAGTTTATTGTGGGAAGCTTGTGGAAGGCTACCCTGAACGTTTGACCCAAGTTAAACAATTTAAAGGCAATGCTAGCATTCCCACTGGGAATGTGATGAAATAAATAAAAGCGGAAATAAATCATTCACTCTACTATTATTCTGACATTTCACATTCTTAAAATAAAGTGGTGATCCTAACTGACCTAAGACAGGGAATTCTTACTAGGATTAAATTTCAGGAATTGTGAAAAACTTAGTTTAAATGTATTTGGCTAAGGTGTATGTAAACTTCCGACTTCAACTGTAGCAAGGCATCAGGATAGATATTAGACTGAGCTGTAGTATGTGGAGCAGTAGTGTACTGTATGTGGTGTGAGTGTGTATGTGTGCATGAGTGTATGTGTGGTTTGAGTATACATGTGTGCACATGTTATGTGTGAGTGTGCACAGCATGGCTCTCTCCCCAATTGGTAGTTACAGTCTTGTCTCACCGCTGCAACTCCCGTACGTACTCAGGCGAGGCGAAGGGTCGCGATGAGACCAGGACATCCCAGCCGGCCAAACCCTCCCCTAACCCGGACGACGCTGGGCCAATTGTGCACCGCCTCATAGGTCTCCCGGTCGCGCACCGGCTGCGACATAGCCCGGGATCAAACCCTGATCTGTAGTAACGCCTCTAGCACTGCGATGCAGTAACCTTGACCGCTGTGCCACTCGGAAGGCCTTGATTAGGTATTTAGAGGTCGAATGGCTTGGAGGTATAAGCTGTTCAAGGTCTTTTTTGGGCCTTCCTCTGACACCGCCTGGTATAGAAGTCCTGGATGGCAGGGAGCTCGACCTTAGTGATGTACTGTGCTGTATTCACCCCCCTATGTAGAGCCTTGCGGTCGGGTACCTTCGGGTGCCTTGCATTTACCATACCAAGTGTTGATGTAGCCAGTCAAGATGCTCTCAATGGTGCAGCTGTAGAACTTTTTGAGGATCTGACGGCCCATGCCAAATCTTTTCAGCTTCCTGAGGGGGAAGAGGCCCTTGTGCCCTCTTCACAACTGTGTGGGTGTGTGTAGACCATGTTAATTCCTTAGTGATGTGGACACAGAGGAACTTGCTCTCGACCCACTCCACTATAGCCCCATCGTTGTGGATGGGGGTGTGTTCACCACTCCGTTTCCTGTAGTCCACGATCAGCTCTTTTGTCTTGCTGACATTGAGGGAGAGGTTGATGAAAGCTGTGGACGAGGACTAAATTGACACTAGAGAGGTGCAAGGAGAATGGATTCAACCGTCACCAATTCTCTTTAAAGGGCCCTGGGCCTTTGTCAAAACTGGATGATGCATCCCCCCCGCCCCTTCTCTCTATCTCTCACTCTCTTTCTCTCTCCCCACCATTCCCCCATTTCCCTACTCAGAGCAATAACAACAAACTGACACCCTGCTCGGAATAACAACAAAGTCCATTCCTCAGGGGATAGCTCTCTTCTACTGTTTTATCATGCATCTTGTAAATAACATATCATCTTCAACTGTCACCCCCTCTTAAATCAAGGTGTCCCAGTCTCCATGGTCCCATCTAATCTCCTGTGCCTACATCTCTTTGTCTTTGCTTTTTATTCATTTCCTTTACCGTTTCTTGTAAGCATATGTCGCTTTGAGCGTTCAGCTATCTAGAACCTGAAAGGGTTCTTCGGCTGCCTCCATAGGGGAACCCTTTGGAGAACCCTTTCCTCAGAGGGTTCTACATGGAACCCAAAAGAGTTCCACCTGGAACCAAAAAGTGTTCTATCTGGAACCGAAAAGGGTTATCCTATGGGGACAGCCGAATAACCCCTTGGAACCATTTCCAAAAGGGTTATTCTGTACATGTTGCAGAATTCCTCGTCCACCACCAGTGAGCATGCAATTGCAATTTATATATATATATATATATATATATATATATATATATATATATATATATATATATATACAGTTGACGTCGGAAGTTTACATACACTTAGGTTGCAGTCATTTAAACTAGTTTTTAAACCACTCCACAAATGTCTTGTTAACTTCTTAGGGATTGGTGGGATGCTAGCAATTTACAATAGGCTTTACGGCGAAGGCAGAACATTCAAATGTCTGTGGACAGTGCCCCACATCCCAAATATTATTCAAACCAGCACAGGCGTTACAAAATCAGTTATAGCGATAAAATAAATCACTTACCTTTGAAGATCTTCCTCTGTTTGCAATCACAAGGGTCCCAGCTACAATATGAATGGTAGTTTTGTTCGATAAAGTCCTACTTTATATCCCAAAAAAGTCTGTTTAGTTGGCACATTTGATTCAGTAAACCACCCGTTCAACTTGTTCAACATACAGACAAAGGAATCCCCAAAAATACCGTTAAACTTCATCCAAACAAGTCGAACAACGTTGATAATCAATCCTCAGGTACCCTAATATTTAAATAAACTATACAATTTATGACGGAATGTAGTATGTTCAATACCGGAGATAAATAACATAGAGCACACCCTCATTCACTTGTGTCCACATCATAGGCCACTTGGAAAAACTACAATTTCTTGTTACATTTTCAACAAACAAGCCTGAAACCTTGTATCTAGACTGTTGACATCTAGTGGAAGCCATATGTACTGCAACCTGGGTGCTATTTGGTTTTAAATTGAATAGGTCGGCATAGAGATGGTCTGGGAGCTAAAATATGTTTTATTCTGGATGGATTTTCCTCTGGTTTTCGCCTGCCATATCAGTTCTGTTATACTCACATACATTATTTTAACAGTTTTAGAAACTTCATAGTGTTTTCTATCCAATTATATGCATATACTAGCTTCTGGGCCTGAGTAACAGGCAGTTTGCTTTGAGGCACGTCAGACAGACACAATTTAGGATACTGCAAAAAACAGGAATTGTGAAAAACTGAGTTTAAATGTATTTGGCTACGGTGTATGTAAACTTCCGACTTCAACTGTATATATATATCTATATATCTATATATCTATATATATATATATCTATATATCTATATATCTATATCTATATATATATATACAATTCCCTGTCTTAGGTCAGTTAGGATCACCATTTTATTTTAAGAATGTGAGATGTCAGTTCTGCCCACACATTTTCTATGGGATTGAGGTCAGGGCTTTGTGATGGCCACTCCAATACCTTGACTTTGTTGTCCTTAAGCCATTTTTCCACAACTTTGGTCATTGTCCATTTGTTTCATCAGATCAGAGGACATTTCTCCAAAAAGTACGATCTTTGTCCCCATGTGCAGTTGCAAACCGTAGCCTGGCTTTTTTATGGCGGTTTTGGAGCAGTGGCTTCTTCCTTCCTGAGCGGCCTTTCAGGTTATGACGATATAGGACTTGTTTTACTGTGGATATTGATACTTTTGTACCTATTTCCTTCAGCATCAACACAAGGTCCTTTGCTGTTGTTTTGGGGTTGATTTGCACTTTTCGCACCGAAGTACGTTCATCTCTAGGAGACAGAACGCGTCTCCTTCCTGAGCAATATGACGGCTGCGTGGTACCATGATGTTTATACTTGCGTACTATTGTTTGTACAGATGAACGTGGTACCTTCAGGCATTTGGAAAATGCTCCCAAGGATAAACCAGACTTGTGGAGGTCTACAATTTTTCTGAAGTCTTGGCTGATTTCTTTTGATTTTCCCATGATGTCAAGCAAAGAGGCACTGAGTTTGAAGGTAGGCCTTGAAATACATCCACAGGTACACCTCCAATTTACTCAAATTATGTCAATTAGCCCATCAGAAGCGTCTAAAGCCACAACATAATTTTCTGGAATTTTCCAAGCTGTTTAAAGGCACAGTCAACTCAGTGTATGTAAACTTCTGACCCACTGGAATTGTGATACAGTGAATTATAAGTGGAAATAATCTGTCTGTAAACAATTGTTGGAAAAATGACTTGTGTCATGCACAAAGTAGTTGTCCTAACCGACTTGCCAAAACTATAGTTTGATTAACAAGAAATGTGTGGAGTGGTTGAAAAACGAGTTTTAATGACTCCAACCTAAGAGTATGTAAACTTCAGACTTCAACTGTGTATATATATATATATAGTTTACATACTCTTAGGTTGGAGTCATTTTTCCACCTGAATTCTTCCACCCCTTTTTTCCACTTGAATCGATGAATCTGAATGATGAACACATCTACCGGGAAAGTAGTAATCGTCTTAAAAAAAAAAGAATGAAAAAAAGAGAGAGAGACAAAACATAAACAACAATCAGGGAAGACTTAACTGACTGATAGTCCTGGGAGGATGAACAGATGCAGTCTTATTATGTGGCTTCCTAAAAATAGCAGCTAGGTCGCTATCGGGAAGTTCGGGCTGTGTCTATGGTTGGGGGAGTGTGCGAGTGTGTGTGTGTGTGTGTGTGTGCGTGTGTGTGTGCGTGCGTGTGAGTGCGTGCGAGTGCGTGTGCGTGTGGTTGAGTCAGCGAAAGGTGCACTCTGTTCTCTCCCAGTCTAAATGATGTACGACATGGTCGTCCGTGGGTGGGATGGAAGGCAGTGGGCGAATTCCATTACACCTTGGTAAAGACAGAGAAAAAGGAGAGAGAAAATGTGAGAAAAGAGGAGGAGAAGGCGCAATATGCAACAGGTCCGGGCTCCGCGTTGGCGAGACACACACACACACCTCTCAACATGTAGCTGGTGCTTGGGGCATTGGTCTCTGTGGCACTGCATTTTTTTTGTGTCCCAGCGTGGAGATGATTGCAGCTCTGAACACACAAGCCCTGTTGTGCCTCAGCGTAAAGAGGTTGACAAGTCCTGACCCTCAGTGTGGGGGGTGATGCTTCCCAAATGGCACCCTATTCCCATAGTGCATTACTCTGGGCCCCGGTCAAAAGTAGTGCACTATGTAAGGGAAAGGGTGGCATTTGGGACACAGAGCAAATAACTTTCCTCCTAGATTTCATTTTCCATGAACTAGTCATTTCCACGTCTAGTCATTTCTCCTTGGTTGTTTGTGATAGGCTGTGAATAGGCTGTGATATGTCCTCCAGACTCTTTGTTGGGTTGTTGGCTTTAGTTACCGACCAGGAATCTTTCTGTCTTTGCTACGTCAATAGCCAGCAAATGGTTATATGATGATCAAGTGTACTTCAGTATCGCGGAATACTTCAAACGTAGTCACAGAGTAAAAATTGAGTCTGTCAATATCTGAGTGCACGTAAAATGATTCAGGCACGGCCAGTGTAACTCAGACGCCTTTTGTAGTCTTTTTACCTGGGCTGTTGAAACATCCCAGTGAAGACAGCAATTGGATATATCCCAACTGGAATTTCCTTCTGCCACATGGTCTTAAAGGGATACTTCAGGATTTCGGCTATGGTAGTTAAAAGGTAGTTTTGCCAGCCAATGCTAACTAGCATTAGCACAATGACTGGAAGTCTATGGGTATCTACTAGCATGCTAACATATACCTATAGACTTCCAGTCATTGCGCTAATGCTAGTTAGCATTGGCTTGTGATACTACCTCTAGCTTCCTTCATACTGGATGCAGAGACATAAAAATTGTATCCACAAGTTCATCTGACTCTGGGGAAGTAGATAAAGGGCCTCATTGCCAAATCCCAAAGTATCTCTTTAAACTAGACCACAAACTGCTATACAGACTTAAACTGTTAAATGTAACTGATAAAATGAGTCCCTTGGGGAATCAGGCATTCAGTATTTGGGTTCTGGAGGCGCCAACCAGTGAATGTGAATGTAGGCCAGGGCTTGTGAAGGAGGCAGGGTAGTATTAGAGGTACCTGAGAGAGAGTGTCATTAGTAATATATACAGAGCCACTACCGCTCCTGCTGTCTCACAAGTCCTTTCTCTCTCTCTCTCTCTCTCTCTCTCTCTCTCTCTCTCTCTCTCTCTCTCTCTCTCTCTCTCTCCCCTCTGTTTCTCTGACCCTCTTTCTCTCTCTTTCCTTCACACCTTCTGTTTCTCACATTCTCTCTCTCTCTCTCTCTCTCTCTCTCTCTCTCTCTCTCTCTCTCTCTCTCTGCCTGTGTAAAGTAGGTTATGTGTAACAATGACACAGGCCCCAACAATATTCTCCATCCCGTCTTTATTATGCACAGTTTGACAAACAGCCTGTCACCCTGCCCCCTGTCCAGGGCTCTGAACGCAACTCACTGTTACCATTCGCTTGCTTCTGCTACTAGAGCCCCCCCAAAAAACAGACCTTTTAGTTTCGTTATGTATCGTAAGGCACTACTGCTGGCTGCTTTTTTTGGGGGGGGATGTTTTTTGTTTTACATTTATTTGTTCATTTTCAAATCAGAACCATCTGAGTTAATGTAGCTTAGCTCATGGGCAGCGGGCTGCGGTGGCGGCCTCTGTTGAACCCTGCTGCGAGCGGGGAGAGCGAGCGACTTCATCCTGCATCGCTTCTGTAAATATTCTGCGTCCAAGAATAAATCTGGGATATGTAAAAACAACAAGGCTAGCGGAGCGGTTCCAACGCTGAAGCGTAAGAAAGACAGTGCGCCTCTGATTGCAGCCAGTTTAATCCAGGCTGCCTCTAGCTCTACTAATGCTGGTCATTGCCATTCTTCCCTCCATCCCCCTCTCCTCTCTCCCACATTGAAGAATACGAGATCAGGCGAACTTTAATGAATGCATGTTTTACCGGGAACGCATGCCATCACCTTTTCGCACTACTAGCATATTTGTTTGTTCCAAACAATGTAAACACAACCATCTAGCCCCATTCTTAAGGCTCACTGTCTTGGTAATGTCTTCCCAAAGCCAATGGATTGTGTTTACCAAGCCTGCGAAGGTCAGAGACTCTTAATAACATTCGAGATGAGATTTTACCTTTTATTTATCTAGGCAAGTCAGTTAAGAACAAATTCTTATTTACAATGACGGCCCTACTCCGGGCCAAACCCGGATGACGGTGGGCCAACTGTGTGCCGCCCTACGGGACTCCCAATCACGGACAGACGTGATGCAGCCTGGATTTGAACTGCGCTGAGATGCAGTGTCTTAGACCGTTGCCCCACTCGGGAGCATTAAGGCAGAGAAAACAGTGGTAATGATGGAGCGTTATATGGCAGGATGGAGATGGATATGACATTAAGGCAGAGAAAACAGTGGTAATGATGGAGCGTTATATGGCAGGATGGAGATGGATATGACATTAAGGCAGAGATAACAGTGGTAATGATGGAGCGTTATATGGCAGGATGGAGATGGATATGACATTAAGGCAGAGATAACAGTGGTAATGATGGAGCGTTATATGGCAGGATGGAGATGACTCTATGACTCTCGACACTCCATGTCTAATACCATCTGTGTTGTTGCTCTCGTTCTCGCACACACACACACACACACACAGACACACACACACACACACACACACACACACACACACACACACACACACACACACACACACACACACACACACACACACACAGACACACACACAGACACACACACAGAGCAGTGGTCTGGAATGGGTGTCCCACTCATAGGGCTGGGTTGTCACTTCAGGGTTTCAGACAAAGCCATCAGCTCGATGTCTGTGTGCGTGTGGAAGTCGCTCCGAATAAGAGATGGTAAATGGCTAAAATGTTAAATGTGTGTGTGTGTGTGTGTCTCCCGTCAATGTGACAGCACCCTGCTGTCCTTTAGAATAGGCTTCAGTTGCTAGACTGGACATCGTGGCTAAACCGCTGTGTGGAAAATAGATGCCGTCTAGCTTTGGACAGAAACAAATTAGGCCCTGGCAAAGCAGTTGAAGACAGTAGTCATAGAACGCCGCTGTATTTTGCATTCAACTATGCCCGACTGGAACTGTTTTCAACCGTAATGCGCATTACAACCGATATAAACACACACACACACACACACACACACACACACACACACACACACGCAGACACACACACACACAGACACACACACAGCTAAGGAATTTAGGACCTGGCCCCGTGTGTAACTCTTAGGCACCTCTTTACTAATAAACGCTGCCTTCCCGGCGTGGCTTCTCCCTCTTTGAAACCCCACCGCACCGCGCAAACTGCTGCCGAATGGGATATTGAAATTGTACGGCCGTAAAAACGTAATACCTTCGCCATCAATATGGTAATTTTTGATCTTACCTGCTGTACAGATCATAAAACAGTATATTTTGTGGCTACTTCCATTAATAAAAGCCGGGGGCTTCGCCTCATGGCCCCTGGGGGGGGGGGCGTAAGGAAGGGTCTGGTACTAGGACCCTAAAGCTAAACTTGAAGGTGACCTTTCCTCTACTCTCAGACTCTGGCTCTACCACCTAGCGCTGACAGATTGCACAGAGCCGTCTGCTACCACGGTCCTCGCTGCCAAATGTGATGGCTAGCTCTTTGTTAGGCTTTGTTCCTACTCCATCTCTGATCAACTCACTCCCTCCTGCTGTTGTAACACTCTCTGTTTCTAGCATTCTATCGACCTTTCTTTCTTCGTTTTTTTCCCTCTCTCTCTCTCTCCCTGAGAGAGAGTGTCGTTAATAGTATGAAATGGGCCACTGCCGTCTGCTGTCTTACAGGTCCTCTCTCTCTCTCTCTCTCTCTCTCTCTCTCTCTCTCTCTCTCTCTCTCTCTCTCTCTCTCTCTCTCTCTCTTTGTGGCTGTATTTGTCCCATATTCTCGCTCTCTCTCGTTGGGAGATGATGACTTTGGTCATGGGTCACTCTGACATGACATTGAGTGCTCAGATATTGTTATGTGTAATATTATAGTCATTATGAAGACTGGATTAGTGTATATGACTCTGTGTACACCAGACATAAGCCTTTGTTACCAATAATATATTTCAGGGACAGCCTGTTCCAAACTCGTGGGTGACAGCAGAAACATAGTTTCTCTCTCTCTATCTCTCTCTCACTTCTGTCTTTCTCACTTCTGTCTTTCTCAGAAGTGGTTGAGTGCTAACATGCATTTCCATGTCAAAAGTGCAATATCATTCAAAAGTTTGTGACCTCCCTCTCTCCTTTCCTCCCGATCAGAACAAGATCATCCTGGACCCGCTGACGTTCAGTGAGGCGCGTTTCCGCCCCTCCCTGGAGGAGCGCCTGGAGAGCATCATCAGCGGCGCCGCCCTCATGGCCGACTCGTCCTGCACCCGCGACGACCGCCGCGAGCGCATCGTGGCAGAGTGCAACGCCGTCCGGCAGGCCCTGCAAGACCTGCTGAGCGAGTACATGAACAATGTGAGTACCCCTCGAAGAGGATTTTGGGGTTTATCTCATATAAACACACACACACACACATGCACAATCACATGTGCGTGCATACTCACACTCAAACACACACACACACACACACACACACACAGGGCGGCAGGTAGCCTAGTGGTTAGAGCGTTGGACTTGTAACCGGAGGGTTGCAAGTTCGAATCCCCAAGCTGACAAGGAAAAAAATCTGTCGTTCTGCCCCTGAACAAGGCAGTTAACCCACTGTTCCCCGGGCGCTGAAGACGTGGATGTCGATTTAAGGCAGCCCCCCGCACCTCTCTGATTCAGAGGGGTTGGGTTAAATGCGGAAGACACATTTCGGTTGAAGGCATTTGGTTGTACAACTGACTAATAATGGTGACTTTGACACACACACACACCACAGCTCCACTCCACACATTGCCCCATCTATTCTTCTTTCATCTCCAGACAATTCCCCACTCTCCCGTTTACCACTAACTTGCACACTTCTCTGGTTTTACACTGTTGAAATCCATCCTCTCTATTCTACAGTGTGATAGTGGACTGTAATGTGATGTGCACAGCGTGACACGAGAGACAAGAACGCCATTTTGGCTCCCAGTGGCATTGCTCCCTATAAATCTCCTCAGTCCATAACCCCCCCACAGCAGAGCAGTTACCGACCCCCTGGTTGGGCTCATAGATAACCCCCTAATGGCCTTGACTCTGGAGGTGAGTTACTCCCCTGAAGGAAGGCTGGCCGCAGCCGCGGCACATTCATGTGTTTCACTCGCTGTACCAGGTTATTGTGTGCTTTGCTGTGCTCAGCGTCCATAGACTTCACTGCAACCCGAGCCGAAATGGGGGCTCTATTGTGTCGCTTCGGCCTTGTGTTGGTTCGGCCTACAGGGATTAGTTTTGCGACTGGGTGGCCATTTTGGATACATTAAGGGGATCATGAATGAAGTTTCGGTGACGGTTAGTTATCAGTTACTACTTTCTTTCTCTTTTTGGCCTCCTCTCTCTCTCTCTCTCTCTCTCTCTCTCTCTCTCTCTCTCTCTCTCTCTCTCTGTCAACATCTGTAGTCATTAGCAGTAGCAGAGAGCTTGGGCTAGGAGGCTTTTGAATCCCTTGTTGATCCTAAGTAGCTCATCAGCACTACCCATCGTCCCCTGGGCCCGACTAGTGCGTTTACCAAAGCAATGGCCACCTACAGTCTCACAGTGGAAACACAGGCATGGGGACAACAAATAAGTGTTTTTGAGTTGCCTCCATTCTGTCTGTGACAGTTAGAAGGATAGTTCATGGGCGGCAGGGATCCTAGTTGTTAGAGAGGTGAGTTAACAATTGGAGGGTTGAAAATTCTTATCCCGAGTCTGATGGGAAACATCTGGCCGGGAAGTGAGCTGGCAACCGGAGGGTTGCTGTTATCAAATCCTAGATGCCGTTGTGCCCTTGAGCAAGGCACTCAACCCCCCAACAACAGCTGCTCCACAGGTGTCGAAGTAGGGCATGCTCCCTGTGTGTCTTCCAGCGGGATTGCGGTAAGGCGGGAGGCAAATTTCCATTGGACCGTGTGTATAATTTGATGAAGCAAGTGATCTTTAATCTCCACACTTCATTTTGATAGTCCTCTGTAGATGATTACAGATGTGTAAACTATCTTTAGGGTTAAGGGTTTAGGGTTAAGGGTTACATTTAAGTTTAGGGTTAGGATAAAGGGTTAGGCTAGGGTTAGGGTGAGGGATAGGATTACTCGATAGTTAGTCAACATGTCGTTGAATTACAAACAATCTATTTGGGACTATCCAAATAAATTGATACCAAAACAATAGGTGAGCTATAGCAAACAGACTGTGTGACAGAACAGCTCTGATTTTGTGTTATGGTGACAAGAAGTTGGGTTTGAAACAAAAGGCACATTTACTGGATTTACCAATGTGTCATTTTCACGTACTATTTTCAACAGTGTCATATATTGACGATATCTATGAGCGGGACAAGCCCTCTGAAATAATTCTGATGCTGCTGAACGTCTAAAAGATGACGTATTTGATACATTTCACCAATTTAGCGAGGAACTGAAGGAAATTGTCCAGTCCGTTGTCCACTGTATTCACTGTATTCTTATCGGCAGACTCAACAGCCTTGGTTTCTCAAATGACTGCCTCGCCTGGTTCACCAACTACTTCTCAGAGTTCAGTGTGTCAAATCGGAGGGCCTGTGGCCGGACCTCTGGCAGTCTCTATGGGGGTTCCACAGGGTTCAATTCTCGGGCCGACTCTTTTCTCTGTATACATCAATGATGTTGTTCTTGCTGCGGGTGATTCCCTGATCTGACCTCTACGCAGACGACACCATTCTGTATACTTCTGGCCCTTCTTTGGACACTGTGTTAACAAACCTCCAGACGAGCTTCAATGCCATACAACACTCCTTCTGTGGCCTGCAACTGCTTTTAAATGCTAGTAAAACTAAATGCTGCCCGCACCCGCCCGCCTGACTAGCATCACTACTCTGGACAGTTCTGACATAGAATATGTGGACAACTACAAATATCTAGTTGTCTGGTTAGACTGTAAACTCTCCTTCCAGACTCACATTAAGCATCTCCAATCAAAAATGTAATCTAGAATCGGCTTCCTATTTCACAACAAAGACTGACTATCCTACCGATCCTTGACTTCGGCGATGTCATTTACAAAATAGCCTCCAACACCCTACTCAGCAAATTGGATGTAGTCTATCACAGTGCCATCTGTTTTTGTCACCAATGCCCCATATATTACCCACCACTGCGACCTGTATGCTTTTGTTGGCTGGCCCTCGCTTCATATTCGTCGCCAAACCCACTGGCTCCAGGTCATCTACAAGTCTTTCCTAGGTAAAGCCCCGCCTTATCTCAGCTCACTGGTCACCATAGCAACACCCACCCGTAGCACGCGCTCCAGCAGGTATATTTCACTGGTCACCCCCAAAGCCAACTCCTCCTTTGGCCACCTTTCCTTCCAGTTCTCTGCTGACAATGACTGGAACAAATTGCAAAAATCACTGAAGCTGGAAACTTACATCTCCCTCACTAACTTTAAGCACCAGCTGTCAGAGCAGCATACCGATCACTGTACCTGTACACAGCCTACGTATCTGTAAATAGCCCACCCAACTACCTCATCCCCATATTGTTATTTATTTTTGCTCTTTTTCACACCAGTATTTCTACTTGCACATCATCATCTGCACATCATCTAGCACTCCAGTATTAATGCTAAATTGTAATTATTTCGCCACTATGGCCTATTTATTGCCTTACCTCCCTAATCTTAATACATTTGTACACACTGTATATATTTTTCTTCTATTGTGTTATTGACTGTAAGTTTGTTTATCCCAATGTGTAACTCTGTGTTGTAGTTTTTTGTCGCACTGCTTTGCTTTATCTTGGGCCAGGTCGCAGTTTTAAATGAGAACTTGTTCTCAACTTGCCTACCTGTATTATGACATCATATAGAACTACCTGGTTAAATAAAGGGGAAATAAAGTAAATAAAAAAATACAGAACATCTCTGACTGTTCAAATAGTGTGTCCTGTTGTCTGGTAATGGTAATAGCTGTGGTATTGAAAGCTAGATTACAGCCGTTACCTGTCAGGTTTTCATTCCTGGGGTCTATTAAGGCTTTAATCACTTGTTTCCAGACAGGCTCAATGCTCAAACCATTTGAAATAAATACAGGTACCATTTGTACCTAAGAGCCCAAATGTAGAAGCACAGACACAGTTGTATATATACATTGAGTCTACAAAACATTAGTAAAACCTGATCTTTCCACGATGTCACTTGTTAAATCCACTTTAATCAGTGTATATAAAGGGGGAGGAGAAGTATTTTGAAGCCTTGAGACAATTGAGACACGGATTGTGTATGTGTGCTATTCAGAAGGTGAATGGGCAAGACAAAATATTTAAGTACCTTTGAACGGGCTATGGTAGTAGGTGCAAGGTGTGTTTTGGTTTAATATAGACAAAACACACAATAATATAGACAAAACACACAATATTACAAACAAAACACACAGTAATTGTTACGTTGGTATACAGGGTCGGGAGACAGGCGCAGGAATGAGTAATATGGGTTTTTATTCATGCCAATATTACGGCGTGCCGTGTAAAGGCACGGGGACGAAGACGAAACCAACACGTAACAAAAACACAGGGTTTAAACCCCAAAACAAAAGAGCAAGGAGTATCTGGAATAAATACGCGCACAATGATTAAAACACAGGACGAGGCCCAGAATCATTTGCGCAATCCACAATGGCACGAAAGCCAAAACACACAGCACATGTACCAACGGACATAGTACAACAATCGACAACCCAATGGAGAACCAAAAGGCACATAAATACAAACACTAATCATTGGCAATTGGGGCCAGGTGTGCGCAATGGCAGTTCCGGAGGGATCCGTGACAGTAATATAAACAAAACACACAATAATACAAACAAAACACACAGTAATATAAACAAAACACACAGTAATACAAACAAAACACACAGTAATACAAACAAAACACACAATAATACAAACAAAACACACAGTAATATAAACAAAACACACAATAATACAAACAAAACACACAATATTACCAGACAAAACACACAATAATACAAACAAAACACACAGTAATATAAACAAAACACACAATAATACAAACAAAACACACAATATTACAAACAAAACACACAGTAATTTAAACAAAACACACAATAATACCATACAAAACACACAGTAATACCAGAAAAACACACAATAATACCATACAAAACACACAATAATACAAACAAAACACACACTATTACAAATAAAACACATAGTTATATAAACAAAACACACAATAATACCAGACAAAACACACAATAATACAAACAAAACACACAGTAATTTAAACAAAACACACGATAATACCAGACAAAACACACAATAATACAAACAAAACACACAGTAATTTAAACAAAACACACGATAATACCAGACAAAACACACAATAATACAAACAAAACACACAGTAATTTAAACGAAACACACAATAATACCAGACAAAACACACAATAATACAAACAAAACACCCAATAATATATACAAAGCACACAATAAGACACAAAAACACACACAAATTAAAGTGCATAGGAGCTGGGCTGTAAGAGTATCACCGCCAGTTCACATTGTGTTGTGACTGCAGTGAAACAATAATCTAATGAGGAGCTGTATCTAATACCACCCCAGTTAGCTTCCAGACGAGTATGTAGAAGACCTACAGACACATTAGATTAGTCTGGGGAGTAGCCAGCGATTATCACACAGGGCCACTGCCACAAGCAGAATTGATACTGTAAGGGGTCAATACGGAGTGGACTTGCCAATGGCTCAGTGGCCACAAATGACACCTGTTCTGCGGGCCCGTCGACGCAAAAACAAGAGAGGAGAGGAGCGAGGGAAGGGAAGGAGAGCATCAGCCGTCACACACAGGAGATCCGCTGGATTATGTTCTTAAAGGCCTTCATTTGAGTCAGCAGCTTGAAAAAATAATCAAGCTTCGGACAGGTTGAAGAAAGGGCAGATGTACTGTAGCTCGACCAAGGGGAAAAATGACCGTAAAACTTTTGTTTCACTACTTCCTCGGAAAACTCTTAGTGCACTACAGATGTCGGATCTTCATTTGAGCCAGTTAGCCACAGCAGAAAAAATAATCCTGCAGCAACAGGAAATGCTAATTATTATGTGGATTATAATTAATGGACATTTTGTAGGGGTTGATATATATTTTTTGTAATGGAAAATCAAGTCTGAAATGTCTAAGTGTAAATTACAAACTTCAGAAGCCATTTTTAAACCTGCATTGTGGGATAGTTATCCTTTTTACAGTGTGTTCAAATTAAGATCCTACATCTGTATATAGAGTATAGGATACCAATTTGGATGCACCCCAGAGTTGTATTTGTTCTTCCGTGGGCTCTGACAGACAGGTGGTTGATTGCGGTGCCCATTGATAGGGGATTGTGGGTAAACGGCGGTAAGCGTGAGAGCAAACATGGGTCGATAATGTGGCGATGTGGTCCGCTCTTCAAACACAACCTCTCGAGAGGGATTTGACAGGTCTTAAACGCCGCCGGTGACCCGACCGTCGCTCAGACACTTCACGGTCTCTGTGGCGGGCGTCTTCTTCCTGTGATTGGACGAGGGTGGTGCTGATTGCTAAGTGGACAGTGTGGACACAGTCACACCCGGAGGAGAGGGAGCTGTATGTGGCCTCTGAAATAGTCACTTAACGCAGTGAAAAAGCAATATAGCCGTACTGTATAGTGCAGTGTGCTTCTCAAACTACGGTCTGTGGACCTGCACTAGTCCCTGGCATGTTGCTGATTGAGTCAGTTCAGCAATGCTTGTCTTTATCAAGTAGTCATCCAATGACTGATGAATGTCCATAGGATATTGGTCTAAAGACCAAAGGTTACAGATGTTTTTATAACTAGTCTAAACACACACAACACTGTTAATAGCATTATTTCCCACTCTCCTTGCTCCATTCACTCCAGACTCCTCCTTTTCCTCCCTTCTCAGAAACTTGGCTTCGGACCCCGCAGCGGTCCACAAGGCACAAGGCAAGGTTAATCAATGGCGGTAGTCAGCAATAAATTAGGTCCAAGTGACAGGCGAATGTCCATACCTGTCGGCCAGCGCTGGTGATTAGTGATTGGTGACAGCGGCACGGGAACCTCCCTGGCTGAATCATCAGTATCGCCTGAATTGGTTACAGACCGATCCGACTGTGCCGATCTGTCAATTGATCGGCTGGGAGTAATGCATTGCCGGCTTGGGTCAAGGGGGAAGTTGAGGGCTAGAGCTCATGGCCGGGGAGGTACAGGGGTGGAGGTATAGGGGTGGGGCCAGGGGGGTACCATTGGGGCCCTAGGTGTGACTAGTAAACAGGATTTAGGGAGAGTTTACGAGGGTTTTAATCATGCAGTTAACGGGACGTAGCACACCAAACGGACAGACGTTTAGGGGAGACAGATGCCTGCCTGTTTGCACACAAACACACACACACACAAACACACACACACACACAGGGGGTGACATGGAGAGAGCCTAATCAAGACCTGTGTGTTCCCCTCACGTACACTGCTCTATGGGCTGCATAACACTGGGGAAATCAGTGTGTGTCCATGTGTCTGCTATTGTAAAGCTACAGATGCCTCATCAGAGCATATTCTCTCCCCTTTAAAACAGCCAGTGTCTTAAGAGTGATGGAGTGAGTGGAGTAGAGAGAGAGAGAGAGAGAGAGAGAGAGAGAGAGAGAGAGAGAGAGAGAGAGAGAGAGAGAGAGAGAGAGAGAGAGAGACCCTTGAGGCAGGTAAAGCTGCAGAGCACTGCCTGGTCCATGAGAAAGGATGGAGGGAGTAGGGGAGAGGGAGGATAAAAAAAGGGAAGAAGTTGATCAATACTTTTTAAGCAGGCACGAGCAGCGCTGGCCAGTGTGCGTGCGTGCGTGACTCCATTACATTCTGGAGGTTCTTGGGGAGGACGCTGAGACAACGCCAGTGCTCCTCTGGAAACCCTTTTCAGTCTGTGGCCATCTTGTTAAAAACAGCCATGTTCGTTTTTGGCTTGCCGTCAGTCCATCCAGACAAGCCAGCAGCAGTATTCTCACTGTCCTAATAACACTGGCCATAATGGCAGGCATCAGCAAGCAGAAGCAGTCGTTTATGTCGTGGAAATATTGAATCAAATATTTCTCAGATACCGGAGCTTGTGAATTCAAATAGACTTTATTACAAAAAGTAGCAAAGCCGAGCAATTCCATGGAACAACTGCCTTCTCTTGCCACAGACCTCAGGCCTTTATAGGTTTCCACTTTCAGATAACCCACATGGTCACTCCCCTCTATGTAGATGATTAACACCCCTTGGCCTCTCGCCACCATTATCTTTCGGTCTCAATTCTTGCTTGTTTACCGATTCTAATGGTGGTGTATCCATAGCAATGATACAAAAAAATAAGACACGCACACACAATGCAGGTGTCTGTCCAATGATACTCGTAGGACTACACAATGGATCTCCCCAAGCCTGTAATGGCACAGACATACATATACAATACAACTACATGCCCTAAAGCCAGTCACAGGACCAGGCAATGACTTCCATCAGGCCTACAACAGCACAGGCATACATATATACATAATGCAATTGCATGTCTCAATGCTAGTCACAGGACCAGGAAATGACTTCCCTCAGGCCTATAATGGCCCAGACACACACACATAACATGGCTTCTCTTTAAGACTATATCGATTCTGCTTACTACTCCTGAACTGCATAATATATGTACTGGAAAATCACCCATAGTCATGAATTTTCTCCTACATTGTCTGTTGTCTGAATCAAAGGACATCAATTGTTTGTCTGGTCCGCTCCAAGGTCTGGTCAGTGGAGCTCGACTGTTGGCTAATTACCATTGTGTTTACAGTACAATAACATCTCAATGAGAGACCGAACTCCATATGCATGCACGGCACACACTCACACGCGCACACACTCACACACACACACACTCACACACTCACACACTCACACTCACACATACTCACACACACACACACACACACACTCACACACACTCACACACTCACACACTCACTCACACACACACTCACACACTCACACACACTCACACACACACACACTCACACACACACTCACACACTCACACACACACTCACACACTCACACACACACACACTCACACACTCACACACACATACTAGGACCTGAGATTGATCGTTTGCCTCCCTGTCCCTGACCGTGACTCATCATCTGAGACCTGTGTGTGTATGTGTTTGTGTGTGCGGGTGTGCACGCGTGTGTGTGTGTGAAGGACACATAGGGAGTACTGGCTTGTAATGAAGCTGAATAATACATAACTGGAATGGATTGAGCCTAATTGGGTGTGGAGGTGCTTCGGAGCTGATCAAAGGGGGAATGGAAGGATCTGATGCATCTGATGTCCCCGACAATGGCCATCAAAGTGTGTGTGTGTGTGTGTGTGTGTGTGTGTTTCTCTCTACAACTTGCACTCAGTGCACTCTCCAATCTGAGTTTCAACATCTTACCTGTATCCTGTTGTTTTCACTCCTGTAGTTTGTACCTGCAGGTTTGGCTTTAATGGACCCAAATAGGGTGATACAGATTGCTGCCTGCGTAGAGCTAACAACTGTCTGGTAATGGAGAATGTCACAGGAACCCATCCACGCCAACCTTTACACTCCCCATATAGGCCTTCAGTATATCAACTCTGCTATATCCCATGGGCCTACAGTGTATATCTCTTCTGCCTGTTTGATGTCCCTCACAGCAAGAGCCCAACACCAACCTCCCTCAAGGGACAGGCCCAAGGATTATTGTGTAAAAAAACAATATTCGGGTACACCGTCTGGACATTTTCGGCACAGACAAAAACAAATTAAAACTCAAGTCTGGCCCTTTTTTCTCAATGTACCTTCGACATCCGAACTAAACAAAGTCGCTAATGATCTGATGCTAGGATCCGCCACATCCAGCAGGCTTTTCAGACTTGTTTTAATCACCTCTCCCGAGACTCTGCGTCTTTCATCAAGCTGTAGCTCTGGCTTCGTTGATAGCTCAGGTAGGATGACTTGCATAAAAAACAACGAGGATCCTACGGCAGCGGAAGCGCTGATGACGTCTTTCAGAGTTGTTAGTCTCGTTCTCTTGAAGCCTGTCGGTGTGGCTGCAGGCCAAGCACTCCCCGAGAGGTGCCTGGCCTGCTCCCCACCGCGCTGAGATTCAGGAAATGGGCCGATTCGCACTGAGAGCACGATTTAAGCGCCCGGCAGCTCAATTACAGGAGTTTAAGAAAGAAAACGCAGCTTGACAAGTCGGCAGGGTGGCAGGCGGGTAAGCGGGGGTTGCTGGGAAGTTTCCCAGGCTTTAGTTCTGCACAAGATGAGACAGAGGTGGGAGATGAGGAGATGTTTAAATTACCTGTGACGTGGACTCTGCCTCACTCTAACTCTCTCTCTCTCTGTCAGTCTGTTTCTGTCTCTCTCTCTCTCGGTTCCTCTCTTGGTCTCTCTCAATTTCTGTCTGTCTTTGTCTCCTTTTTCTCTCCCCTCTCTCCCTCTCTTATTCTCTCTCTTCTCTTCTTCTTTCTCTGCGCCAGCCAGCCAGTGGTCGTCGTTTCTGGCTCATTAGACACAGCTCCCTCTTCCTCGTATTGTTTCATGTCCTCCTCCTCCTCACTCTCCGTTGCCGTCTACCCACTCCTACAGTACCAGGCTTCTGATGAGGCTCCTGTCACACACACACACGTACACACATGTACACACTGAAAAACACTGCCATGGACACACACACACACACACACACGTATACACATGTACACACTGAAAAACGCTGCCATGGACACACACACACACACACACGTACACACATGTACACACTGAAAAACACTGCCATGGACACACACACACACACACGTACACACATGTACACACTGAAAAACACTGCCATGGACACACACACACACACACACACACACACACACACACAGACACATGTGATAGCACACACACACATACACACACACATATCCACGTATACTCACACACACACATGCACACACACCCATACACACACACATATCCACGTATACTCACACACACACATGCACACACAGACAAACACACACTGTCTTATTATTGTTCCCACAGTCCATAATAGCCTGTCTGGTTCTGCCATAGTTGCTAAACAGCCTCTCTAAGCGAGCGGGCATCAGCAATAGCTTGACACACCGCTTCAGGTAGCTAGACGCGGAAAAAGCTCATTAATGGCACACAATCAAGGCAGCATGCATTTCTCATAATTAAGACATTTCTGTCGGATTGTCACTTAGCATTAGCTGTGGCCCGCGTGACGCGAGGCACGCTTTTGCCCTGATGCAGTCCCCCTTTGCTTACGACACACGCCAATGTTTGAGGACGATCCACTGACGAGCCGTCCGTAGCCAGCAGGAGAGCCGGGAACAAAGCCTGGCGTCGTCGAGTGGCGTATGCTGCCCACCAATCGCATACACTGAAACAGATATATAGATTTCATTCAGATGTTACCTTGAAGGAAAGCCTTTTGAACTGCCGTACGCCAGTTGTGTGTCCAGCTCGCCTCTTCCCCCTTTCCTTCACAAGGCTTGTTTTCCAGAGGATGACAATGTATCTAACTCAATCCCCACGTCTCCACTTCCCCCACGTCGCTTTGCCCGACGAATGCTGATGCATTCACAGCATAAACAAACCGACAAAACAAAAACTGTAGATTAATGACGCAGGCTGCCAATAGTTTCTCCCCCCTCGAAACCTTTCAAGACTGTTTGAGAGAGCCTGAGAGGTTGATAGAAACCTACACAGGATGCTAAAGCCCTTCTTTAGTGAAGAGCTACAGTACCTACCTTGTTAGCAATGAACCTGATGGTAGCGTTTGTCCTCGGTTACAACACTCACTACCGAGTTCCAAACTGCCTCTGGAAGCAACGTCAGCACAAGAACTGTTCGTCAGGAGCTTCATGAAGTGTGTTTCCATGGCCGAGCAGCCGCGCACACGCCACTTGAGTGGTGTAAAGCTCGCCGGCATTGGACTCTGGAGCAGCGGAAACGCATTCTCTGGAGTAATGAATCACGCTTCACCATCTGAATGTCCGACGGACGAATCTGAGTTTTGGACGGATGCCAGGAGAACACCACCACAGAGATCAAACATGTATACGATATAACTACGGTATATATTGTGTATTTATATCTACTGTGAGTTCTGAGGATGTGTTGTTCTCCTGGTCTGCATTTAACCAGTGAAGGCATACAGTTTGTCCTCAGGCCTTGACAGCACATCTGACATTAAACCCTTTGACACGTACGAACACACAGGTGTGATCATTCTACATTGGTCCCTGCATCGTACGCTCAAACTGGTGTGATTAGAACACTTATTTAGAACGTTCTAGTTACGATTGACGCAACAGTCAGCGTTTGAGCCGGCCACACTGTTTTTTTTTTTTTTTTACAGAAACATTTTGCGCAAACACAGTCCTTACAGAGTTATGTTCTCAATGTGAGCAGTTTATTATTGGGATGTAATGTTCGGACGTTGACAGAAGTAGCGACAGCATGACACAGTTCTCATTCAAACCAGAAAGTATTGGCTATATTAGTCGTAGCGCTAACTGAGGAAAGAGTGACCTAACACAAGCGGTCATATTTAGCTAACTCTCGGCTGACAGAAACCATAATATGAATTAGCTAATAGCAATTACAATTTACAGTTCATCACATCACGGATGACCTCACCGATGATCAAAATAATGGAGTAAAACACTTTCAGAAAATCTGAAGTAATCCGACGATGGGTAGTTTGTGAACGCTGTTGTTGTTGTTTTTTTTCTTCGCATTCAACCAATGATAAGAGTATGCATGTTAAAGGGGGCGTGTCACCTACCATCTTTCACTTCCGGAAGTTTACTTGAAAAAAAGATGAGGGAACCATCCCTTCAACTCATTTTGTTATAAACATCTTTGGTGTTGACAGATGTGTACGTGACAACCGGAATGCACCACATATAACTGCCTAGCATTAGCTTAGCATTAGCTCATAATCGGTACAACCTTCTACAGTAGACATGACAACACGATATACCATAACTGTAATGATAAGGTAATAAGGCACTTCCTATGATAGGAATGCACACATGTCCAAAGTATGTGCCACAAAGGAAAAAGTTTTGTGCTTGGGCTCTTATCTGGCTCAGTCATGCTTCAAACGTACATTGTCCGTAACAATGAAATGGGCTACTTCTATGTGAATTAAGTAGGAGACGGAACACTCCTCAATTCAAACTGATGTTAGAAAATTAAAACTTGTTCGAAAATAAATGCAATTTAATTTTTTTTTATGTTTGGGGCAGTTTAAATTCTACTCTTTCAGGAGAGTGGTAGAAGACTGCATTACATTTTTGGTAGAAGTTAATCCATAAGGACTACACGGAGCCTTGGGGCCAGAGTATCAGACTGCTGTTTGTTGGGTAATTCCCACTGTGTAATGATCTGTTTCCCAAAAGAGCCTACCTGTCACGCTGCCCCCAGCTCCCAAGCATCTTCTCTCATCGAATTGGAAGTGAAACCAGATGAATTATCGAGCTGCACTCTCCTCTCTTCACCACGCCAAAGTTAAAAGGACTACTAGAGAGTTGAGGAAGGAAGAATGGAGTGTCTGCCCTACCTACCTCTTGACACTGATTCGAAGGTGAGAGAAAGTCATGGCCCTCAGATGTCTGACGCTCAGAAGCCCATGCAAATCCAGATTGATACAAGCAATAAACGTCTGGTTTGAAGAGGTGGAGCGAAGAAGAAGAAGAAGAAGAATAAGTAGAAGAACGACTGCCGCGGCTGTTCGTGAGGTGTAATTGAAGCAAACAAATGGTCCAGGTGTCACAGAGGTGAATAGTCCGTTTTTTTCCCCTCCGTGTCTTTGCTTACAGCAAAGCAACCGCCGTGACTACCAGTGTAAATGCGCTGGCGTAATAATAATAGCGCATTTTAGCACTCGGAGGTCACCTGGGTTAGGTAATAAAAAGCTCTCTCAAGCTTAGTGTCCTGTTCCCCCTCTCTCTCCTCCTCATCTTCCTCGCTCGCTCCCTCCCTCCATTCGTCCTCCCGTCAGGACCTTCCTTCTTCCACACTTCAGCAACTTGCGGCTCGTTGATCGGCCCACGCTGGGTGATAAATCACAGCGCTCCCTACGGCGTCCCGTGGCCCTCCCCTTCCATCTGTCAACACCCTAATGCGCCGCCACTGCCGCGGCAAGCTGCACTCTCCCGTTTTTGCTCTGAACAGAAACCCTGGTGTCGCAAAGACTTCACAGCCACAGCAATCCATCGGCCCCCTACTAACCCCAAAGCCCCCCACTCAAAGGCACCATCTTGTAAGGTTGACGAGACGGTGAACAGGCTGACCTAAGTGTTGTTAATTCAAGAAAAGGGAGTGTGTGGTTTCACTCCCGGCTCCACTGCTCCAGAGGTAGTCCTTCACCGTCCGTCTCCTCCCCAGGAAGAGAGGGAGACAGCTGGGGGAACTGACCCACAGTGACCACTGTCCTCCATCCAGGACAGCAGGACCACCTGCCCATGGAGAGCACAGATACCCAAACAGACCACAGAACAAAGCTCTCAGACTCACAAACAACTCTCAAGGTGTTCCTCAAGGTGTTCATGTTATTTCACTACTCTGGCACCTTCCCTGGCAAACGTCAGCCCTGAGAGCGACCATGTTCTAATAAAACAGTTCAGGAACTGTCCTTGGATGGACCTTTGGGATGGACCTATTCTTCTTCTTGTTCTCTTTCCTCAGAAAATAATAATCTTCTCTTCTACCCACGGCTGCCATTTTGAGGCCCTCTTTGATAGTTCCTCAAAAGAGCGAGAAATCATTCTTCGCAGAGGTTATCGGCAGCTTCCTAATTCAGTCCTCTTCCCAGATAATTCAAACGCGGCGCCGGGCGAAGTGGAGTTTATAATTCCCCAGCATTTTCATTAATTTGCTGTCCGTGTTAGCCGCCCATGGTAATCAGGAAAATAAAATAGGCCCAGAGAATGATAATAAATCACAGTGTGACTCGGTGTTGTCTGCTAGCGCTCTGGTGTATTACGGCGAGGTGATGGGACAAAAAATGGACTTCAGATTTCTCATTCTCCCGGAGTCTGGGTGTTATCCCTTCTCATTCCTATGTGTTTGTGTGTGTTCTCTCTCTCACGCTATCTCTATTCAATCTCTCTCTTTTCTCTCTCTTTATCTCTCCCTCTCTGTTTCTCTCTCTCTTTCTCTCTTTTATTTTATGTAGTGTGATACCAATTCCCATGTCCTGTCTATAGTTTCCTTTCAAACGTGACTTTGACTCACCCCATCGCT
The DNA here is from genome assembly GCA_030435695.1 of Brachymystax lenok tsinlingensis. Taxonomy (NCBI): domain Eukaryota; kingdom Metazoa; phylum Chordata; class Actinopteri; order Salmoniformes; family Salmonidae; genus Brachymystax; species Brachymystax lenok. The sequence goes on along the minus strand of CM059810.1, from coordinate 10,059,679 downwards.
CTCGTTTCTCGTTCAGCCTCTCTCAATATCTTTGTCCTTTTCTCTCCCCCTCTATCCTCGTCTCTGTCCCTCTCTCATTCTCTCTCTGACTATTCAAATCAGAGGTCTTGAATAGCTTTTTTTTCTGTTTCGATTTTTAATATTTCTACACAATGTTTATTTATTTATTTATAAATATTTATCTCACTGTAAACCCTTAGACATGTTTTATTTCTGACTAACTAATATCTATGTCCTGGCATTTGGGAATGGGCTGCTGGGAATCTCCCAGTGCCGTTGTGCTGGCGGCTGGTTACCTCTGTGCTACAGAGTTAGGGGAACACCTTGAGCTCATTTGGAGGAAATGTAATGCCGTATAGGTGGTTTGTGATGATCCAAGGGTCCAGGGTTCTACCCCTCCACCCCCCACCCCCGCTCTACCTCCCAACCCCAACCCCAACTCCCACAACCCCTGTAATAGCGAGAATATGTTGGGCTTGGGTTACCTGAAGGATCCGGTAGAGGTGGGATGGGGGGGTTGGAGGAGGGGGTTGGAGGAGGGGGTTGGAGGAGGGGGTTAGCCTTTGCCAAATTAGAAAGCAAAGAAATGCCCCGGTTCCCATCGCAATCAAGAGGTGAGCAGGGTAGAGGGTAGAGGGCTGTCCTTAGCTCAATTTCAATTTCGTTTTAACCCAGTGCCTTTAGAATCATATCACATCATATTGAGCAGTCTACTAGAAAGCATAATCTACAGCAGGGTTTCACAACCCTCTCCTCGGGCGGCCCTCACAGACCTTTCACATTTTTTGGTTTTAACCCTACACTGGCACACCTGATTCCATTAGTCAACTAATCATCAAGCCTTTGACTAATTGGATCAGGTGTGCCCGTTTAGGGTTAAAACAAAAGTGTGAAAACATCTGGAGGGGCCCCAAGGAGAGGGTTGGGGAAACCCTGATCTACAGATTGTTAGTAGGGACCCAGCAAGCACATTTGGTCCCTTGAAAGTTGTAAGAACGTCTGTTTTTGGTTTGTATTTATCTGTAATTGCTTCTATGTAAATGAACTATCTGTCGACTTGCTATAGTGGCTTTTAGAGTTCTGGCTCAGTATTAGATACCTAATGTTTTTATTCCAATTCGTATGCTAAAACACAAACGCCTCAGGATGTAGTTCTTTGCTCTGGGAGTATCTAAAACACTTGGTTATCTGCATGTGTAGCACACTGTCTGTTCGCTGGTGCACGATAGATACCTCCTGCTTTAATAACGCTGGGAGAACGCAGACCGCCTGCCGTCCCACACACACACACTCTGCCCCAATTAGACTTGTTCAGCTGGAAATGGAGAACACACAAAGCGCGCCAGACAGACAGCCACGCTACACCACCACAAACAACCAGCAGCGACTCGCTGTCCCACCCCATGCCGCTCCACACCACGTAGCCATCTCTGATGGAGATAAAAATGAACTACAGACGTATTCATGTAATCCAAAGGCTTTCAGATCCTGGTTGCCTATTGCATTAGAGATCACCCTTTTCCTCCTCCCTCCCCACTTCCCCAGGGCCCATAAGAGCTGGCAGCCTTGAGCGGCCGCTAACACGATTGACATTGATAGGTGGATCAAACTATGGAATCAAGCGTAATTGCATTAAGCGAGCAGACATGGATCCGGGGACCTGGGCCTCTAACTGCATTAGGGGCTTCTACATATGTTAGCGTTATGGATGCAGGGGCCGAACGCAATGGGCGCTCAAGCATGGAGGCCATTATTTGCAGAGAACCGGGGTGGGCGGCTGCCGAGGGGGTAAAATGCACTCGGTGGAGCAAAGGGAAGCCAAGCAGAACTGTTCAATCAGAAAGTAAGGGGGCCGGGGGAAGGAAAGAAGGGGATGAGGGAGAGCGAGTGAGGGTAGAGAGAGAGAGGAATACATTTCAACCCAAAAAGTGCTATAAGCAATTCCTCCTCTCATCACTTAATATATAAAATGCCATATTGCATATCAAACATGGATTTACCCATTTAAACCACTGGTCAAATCAAATCAAGTCAAATGTTTTTTTTTTTTTTTTTAAATGTCACAAAGTGTGTATACAAAAAAAAAAACCAGCCTAAAACCCCAACCAGCAAGCAATGCAGATGTAGAAGCACGGTGGCTAGGAAATACGATCATAATACCCAACCAATGATCATAGTTTGATCTGCGGCGAGGCACGTGTCGAGTTCCTAGTCGGGTTCCGACCTCTCCTAGTTCATAGAAGCCTTTCTCTGTTTTTATGCATCAGTATCACCAGCACTTGACAGAGCACTGACCCTGTACTGCACTGTGCTGCACTGACCCTGTACTGCACTGTGCTGCACTGACCCTGTACTGCACTGTGCTGCACTGTACTGCACTGTGCTGCACTGTACTGCACTGTACTGCACTGTGCTGCACTGACCCTGTACTGCACTGTGCTGCACTGACCCTGTACTGCACTGTGCTGCACTGACCCTGTACTGCACTGTGCTGCACTGTACTGCACTGTGCTGCACTGTACTGCACTGTACTGCACTGTGCTGCACTGACCCTGTACTGCACTGTGCTGCACTGTACTGCACTGTACTGCACTGTACTGCACTGTGCTGCACTTAGCCTGTACTGCACTGTACTGCACTGTGCTGCACTGTACTGCACTGTGCTGCACTGTACTGCACTGTACTGCACTGTACTGCACTGAGCCTGTACTGCACTGTACTGCACTGTACTGCACTTAGCCTGTACTGCACTGTACTGCACTGTACTGCTCTGTACTGCACTGACCCTGTATTGCACTGTACTGCATTGTACTGCACTGACCCTGTACTGCACTGTACTGCACTGTGCTACACTGACCCTGTACTGCACTGTGCTGCACTGTACTGCACTGTACTGTACTGCACTGAGCCTGTACTGCACTGTACTGCACTGAGCCTGTACTGCACTGTACTGCACTGTACTGCACTGAGCCTGTACTGCACTCTCCACTCCCATCCAGCCTCTGCTCTGTGTCATCACTAGGTTTGTCCCTGTCTCTGTCTCCTCTTTGCCCTCGATGGGCCAGTGGCCTGTTGGTGAATTGGTGTGCTATGTAAGACTTTTTTCCCAAGTAACTCACATACTGAACAAGACTGTTAGGTTGGAGGTGTTTACTTGTCTTCAGGGCTTCAGACACACACACGCATGCGCACGCACACACACACACACACACACACACACACACACACACGCACACACACACACACGCACACGTACGCACACACACACACACTCACCACCCAAGTTTCCCAGAGTCTTTAGATCGAAGGGCGCACAAAGACAACCTCCACGTCAATGGATATCAGGCTGAATTCTCCTGCTCTCTCAGGATTGATCATTTCCCCTTTGCTCTTGTCCCTCCCCTTGTCCTCCTTTATGAAGTATATTTACCATAACTCAATAGCCACCGTAGCTTCCACAACCCAAGCTCATTGAAATGTATCGACAGTTCTTTCCCGATGGAGTGGGTCTGTCTCTTTCCGTGTCTCACAGGCCCTCCTGCATCTTTCATCAGCTTAGCGGTAGCCGCCAGTCTATCCACTGTGCAACACTTTGGATATTTTTTTAGCTAACTGGGGCCTGTCCTGCTTGCCTGCTTGAATCCAGTATCTGCCAGCCGGTTATCTTACGGGAAATACTGCCCGTCCACCATGCAATAGGCTAGGCAGTAACTCAACATCTTTCAATATCTTTGATAGGTAGTTTATTCTCTTTAGAACCATATGTGAGCTTTACCCTGTCCCAGCTTCGCCAAGCGAAGGACATCTGAAATAGCTTCAGTTGACATATAAACACATGTAGTCAATGTTCAACCTTTATGTTTTAATAGGGTGAGGATGTTGTTTTTCTTTGAGTTTTGATCTAGTGTGTAAATAAGAGACGTCTGAGGGTTTATATGGATTTCTGTCTGCCATAGGCTTGGAATGAAATGTGACCGACCGGCTCAAATCGGTCTTATGCAGCAAAATATGAAATTGTGTTTTTTTTTTACATTGGATAAAAGTAGAGACTCAGAGCTACAAACTTGTATATCGTACACTGCATTTTTTACAGGAACAATGCAAACATAATTCTGCTTTGAAAGTTGATAAACTTGTAAACTCACTTTTGAGAAAAGGGCCTGGAGAGTTCTCCTTTGTCTACACCCATTCAGCATAGTTCACACCCTCTTAAGCTTTAGCCCCGCCCATCTCATTAAGGATTCACATGTCAGGCCATGTGCTAAAACAGGGAGTAGTGTAGTGAACATTAAGACTGAAAGTGGTAAAAGTAGGAGCCTACAATAAGGACAAATTCCAGGTAAACAGAAAGTGTCCAGATAAAAAAATACATATTTTTAATATTAGATGACACATACCTAGACACACTTGTCTAAATTGATGTGAAAGAAATGATATAAATCCTCAGCCACATCCAGTGGTGGAAGAAGTACCCAATTGTCCTACTAGTAAAAGTAAAGATGCCTTGATAGAAAATGACTCAAGTAACAAGTGAAAGTCACCCAGTAAAATACCACTTGAGTAAAAGTATTTGGTTTTAAAAATATTTAAGTAACAAAAGTAAATGAAATTGCTAAAATGTACTTAAGTATCAAGAAGTAAAAGTATAAATAATTTCAAATTCCTTATATTAAACCAGACGGCACAATTTTTGGTAATTTTGTTTTTTGGGATGGATAGCCAGGGGCACACTCCAACACTCAGAAAATAATTTACAAACGAATTTGCGTTTAGTGAGTTTGCCAGATCAGACACGGTAGTTGATGACTGCGCTGCTGCCTTTGCTGGATGACATGCCTTCATCCATCAAGTAGCTCAGTTAAAATGTTGGTGTTTGATTTTGAATTTTAGGACCCTTTTAGGTATTAAAAATGTAAATAAATGTTATTTGATTAAATATTGATTTTGGCCTTTACTACTAAAGCCCATAGAAAAACATTGAATAAATAACACATTCAGAAATGGAAAAAAGGACGTCAAAAAATGTATCATCAGAAACAGGGTTTTGAAGTGACTGACCTAAATCTAGAAGAGATTAAAAAAAAAAAACTCAGGAAATATAGGCAGAAAACTACCTTCATACTTCCATTCATTTTTTTAAATCTGGTACCGGTTACCTTCAGATGAGTCCTGTGACACTTGTGGTGATCGTAGAGCAAAACAGAGAATGGGCTCGTGTTCACGAGAGCCTCCCCCTTTCCATAGAGTGCTCGTAGTTTGTAGGTCAAACCGTTTTATGTGAGAAGACCAGATTTTCGGGATGTTTCATGGTCTGACAAACACCGCTCTAGCTCTCCCACCGTTCTCCGTCAGATGTGGAAGTGCAACACTGGTGGATTGAGACTCAGCCATTGCTGACCGATTATGATGTGGATGTTTTTGTTATGTAACTTAGACTGACACACCTGTGCGTCAATCGACTCTATGGGGTTAATTGTACAACCGGACTGCCACTTTAGCTACCACAGTGGCAAGGAGGTTCAAGTACCCCTGGTACAGCCAGTGTAATAGTGTATGTCCTTAGAGGCATGCCTCTGAATGGAGCTGCTGGTTCACAGTGCAAAGCCAAGAGATTTACACCCTTCTCGGGCCACAAGGTTCAACGAAGGTCTGGTGCTTGTAGAGTCCCCCCCCCCTGCCCGAAGGCCCTTTTCTCGCCTCGGCCCTGGGAAGCTCCATTTCACGGGAAATAAGCACGCTAATTGTCCCCGCCTGCCAGGGCCTCTCTCTAAAAATAAAATGGCCAAAATCTGCAGGCTCACGTAAACTAGGAAAGTGTATATTACTCCTGTGGCCTGAATGTGATTGCAGAAGCAACGTAGCCAGAACGATTACAGCCAACCACAGAGCGGGGTCCCTGAGCGCTGTAGACCTAATGGGGAGGCCGAAAGAAACAGAGCAACATGAAGACCAACAGCATTGTAACTAATGGTGCCAATCAGGGCAACCGATAAGATCAACTATCACCCCCCACTATCACCCTCAACTATCACCCTCAACTATCACCCCCACTATCACCCTCAACTATCACCCCCACTATCACCCTCAACTATCACCCCCACTATCACCCTCAACTGTCACCCCTACTATCACCCTCAACTATCACCCCCAACTATCACCCCCAACTATCACCTCAACTATCACCCTCAACTATCACCCCCACTATCACCCTCAACTGTCACCCCTACTATCACCCTCAACTATCACCCCCAACTATCACCCCCAACTATCACCCTCAACTATCACCCTCAACTATCACCCCCACTATCACCCTCAACTGTCACCCCTACTATCACCCTCAACTATCACCCCCACTATCACCCTCAACTATCACCCCCACTATCACCCTCAACTGTCACCCCTACTATCACCCTCAACTATCACCCCCACTATCACCCTCAACTGTCACCCCTACTATCACCCTCAACTATCACCCTCAACTATCACCCCCACTATCACCCTCAACTGTCACCCCTACTATCACCCTCAACTATCACCCCCAACTATCACCCCCACTATCACCCTCAACATCACCCCCACTATCACCCTCAACTATCACCCTCAACTATCACCCCAACTATCACCCTCAACTATCACCCCAACTATCACCCTCAACTATCACCCCCAACTATCACCCCCACTATCACCCTCAACTATCACCCCCACTATCACCCTCAACTATCACCCTCAACTATCACCCCAACTATCACACTAAACTATCACCCTCGACTATCACCCTCAACTATCACCCTCAACTATCACCCTCAACTATCACCCTCAACTTTCACCCCCACTATCACCCTCAACTATCACTCTCAACTATCACCCTCAACTATCACCCTCAACTATCTCCCTCAACTATCTGCCTCAACTATCACCCTCAACTATCACCCCCAACTATCACCCCCACTATCACCCTCAACTATCACCCCCACTATCACCCTCAACTATCACCCCAACTATCACCCTCAACTATCACCCCCGACTATCACCCTCAACTATCACCCCCAACTATCACCCTCAATTATCACCCTCAACTATCACCCCCACTATCACCCTCAACTATCACCCTCAACTATCACCACCCACTATCACCCTCAACTATCACCCCAACTATCACCCTCAACTATCACCCCAACTATCACCCTCAACTATCACCCCCAACTATCACCCCCACTATCACCCTCAACTATCACCCCCACTATCACCCTTAACTATCACCCCCACTATCACCCTCAACTATCACCCTCAACTATCACCCCCCACTATCACCCTCAACTATCACCCCAACTATCACCCTCAACTATCACCCCAACTATCACCCTCAACTATCACCCCCGACTATCACCCTCAACTATCACCCCCAACTATCACCCTCAATTATCACCCTCAACTATCACCCCCACTATCACCCTCAACTATCACCCTCAACTATCACCCCCAACTATCACCCCCACTATCACCCTCAACTATCACCCCCGACTATCACCCCCAACTATCACCCCCAACTATCACCCCCAACTATCACCCCCACTATCACCCTCAACTATCACCCCCACTATCACCCTCAACTATCACCCCCACTTTTGACATCAACATTAAATGGTCAAATAAAAAGAGCAACACAGAGCCACGGTAACTCCACACTGCGGCAAAGGACTTTTTTTCACTGCAATTCATCATTGATCAAACAAGTGCCTCGCTCAAGGGCACATCGACAGATCTTTCACCTATTCGGGCTCAGGGATTCAAACCAGCGACCTTTCGATTACAGGCACAATGCTCTTAACCGCTAGGCCAACTGCCACACTTCAGAGCCATCGCTATTGTTCTTATCAAGGTAATATACCACTATTTGAAGAGCTTCTTCCTCAAGCTATAAGGAGCTGTCCATTCCCCTTTATCTGATACCCCCTGGCCTCCTTCTTTTAAATTACTGAGCCTATTAGTCTATCAGCTTTATGGCCAAGGACTATAAACACAGGGGGGGGGGAGGAAGATAGGAATGATAGTTGGTTGCATTTTATGGCTTCAATAAATAGCCGTTTAAGAAGGGAGGCACATCAAGATATAGGCTGTGTGACCAACCCACATAGGATACTGTAGCAGCTGGACATGACCTACACGGGATGTAGGACATTTCTTACCTGTAGCTGATTGTCAACAGGCTCAGTAAAGTTAGCCTTACGATATATTTGTGTCTTTCATTGCTACACCATATTGAAACATTTGACATGTATGGCTTTTCTACTCCTAATGGGCAAGAGGCTTCAATTAGACTGAAAATAATGAACGTGCTTTGTGTAAAACGCAGTCGACAGTTTCTGTTGCGTTGTACGACCAAGGAGTTAGCATTCCAAGATCTCTATTGATTTAGCGCTGCATACTCTCCCGATTGGTCCGTGGCAAAACCAGACGAAACCAACGAAGCGTACTGCCTCAGCCAGACGCCTACCCCTTCATTCTCCAGAACAGACACACAGTAAAATACAGTCCAGAATTGTATTTTTCTTTTTAATCTTTCCCTTCCATCCTGTCATGAAAGGTGAGGGTTTGGACCTTTCGTTTTTTTCAAACTGTCCCGTCCGACGCTGGGGCTCTCGAGGACCGGCGTGGCTGATCATCAGTAATGTGGTGGTGAGGTTGGCATGGCTGCCCCTTGCCAAGCCAATGGAGAACGAGCCATGGTATTCATGAGCCAGGGTCCTTGGGAGGGCCACAGACCCAGAGAAGTCCACTCTGGAGCATGGCAGAGGACTCAGGCTTTCCAGGGTCTATGCTATCTGCTGTTGGCACACACTGAATATCTCTTTATGAGATCTCTTTGTGACTAAGAATTCATATGTATGTCTTAAAAATGGCAAGTAAACGTTGAACTTGAGCTAGGATATTTTTAGCCTGTCCGAATCTGACTTAAAATACAAACGCGCGACACACATAACCCCACCCTTGTGCTCATGTCACAGAGTTGAAGTGACACACGTGTAGTATTACTCATTTAACCTTTAGCCTGTGATAGGAATGAGGTCCTTGTGTCCTTGTCTTTGTCTGATGTGCAGTGCATTTTAAAATACTATTCGAAATAAGACCTGCCTCTTAAATGACTTTGGTTCTTGTCTGATCAAAACTAAAACGACTTGTGCCTCTCTGCAAATTGAGAAATAGAGCGGGGTGAATCTCACCATAAGATGGGAACCGGTGCACACTGATGTTGACATCTGTGTCTGCATAACCTGAATTTGCCATCTCACATTCACCCCTTTCCCTATCAACCTCTTTCATCTTCAGCTTCAGTGTGTTTTCCACATCTCTAGTTAGGATAATTAGATGCTTTAGGTTTGTAGATGGATTTTTAGCATTTTCTGCACTTTGATATTAGGGCCTAGAACTGTGTGTATAAATAGTTATTCTCAACACATTTCAAAAAGACCTTTTGAACTGCAAATGGGTGGGTACACTCTCTGCCTGGAGGTGTTTTTAAGTAGCTGTCTCCCTTTTCTTTTTGAGAAAGGGAGAGATCAGACCTGGGTTCAAAAGTGCAAAGCCCATCCATCTATCTGGCACATTAAACAGACTCAATCAATCACAATTACACAAATACTATGTTTAACACAGGTTTGGTAGGGATTGTAAACATCCATTACTTTTAACTCCTTATACTTTTCAATGTGAAATGTGAAAAGCCCCCTCCCCCAATAAATGAATTCATATGGTTCGACTGCTGCAGTAGCCAAATGTACCATTATTTTTTGAAACATAAGCCTTTATCTTCTGCAAAATAGTGAAGCAAACTACAACCACAGATTGAAGGGAGCTAGAACCTCTACTGTGGGTAGGCTAATGTAGGCTAGATGAATCAGCTAGTTAGCTAGACAATGCTATCAAAACAAGATAACTAGTCTTTACTTGAGTAGAATTTGTTTTGCTAATGGACAAACCATCAAACTGCAGTTGCCACCTTTTCCTGTCCCTGACCACGAGACAACAAATGCTATCAATTTCAACGTAAAGTAGTGGCGTTCGTTTCAAACTCACCGCCCTGCGCAGGTGGGAAGCGTGTGCATGCGACAAGGACAAGTGCAGCAACACGCTGCCGCGCTCGCAGAAGGGCGGGGGAAGGGGACTTTTTTTAATGATTAATTGCGTTCATGGGAAAAGATCTCATTAGATAGGCAACAAAAAAAAAACACCAATCAAAAGAGCACATTTTTTTTTTCAAAGGAGGGAAATAGGGGCCGGAGCTCCAGCACCCATTTGGCTCTATCTGTGCATGTGCCTGTTCTTCTCACTGATTGGAAAATCAATTCACCGTTTCTCCTAATGAGCATACAGCAGTCAGAGAGGGCTAATATAGCAGAACCTGGGGTGGTTATTTTCAGTGGTGCCGCTTTCACACCATCTAATTCACACACAAGACACTGTGTGTCTCTGCACATTCATGGCCCCGGAGGGCCATTAAATGCACAAATCCCTGTCATTCACATGAAGAAAATAAGGAAATACAGGGGGTGAAAATCAGGTTGAGTCGTGAGAATTAGATGGGTAACCCACCTCTACCATCCAGTCTTTTTGGCCAACGTGCAATCACTGGAGAATAAACTGGATGAGCTCCGTTCGAGACTATCCTACCAACGGGACATTAAAAACGGTAACATTTTATGTTTCACAGTGGCTGAACGAAGACACGTATAATATACAGTAGGCTGTGTTTTCCGTGCATTGGCAGGACAGAACAGCTACGTCGGGTAAGACGAGGGGTGGGAGTGTGTGTCTATTTGTCAGTAACAGCTAGTGCACGATGTAAATTATTAAAGTAGTCTGGAGGTATTGCTTGCCTGAGGTAGAGTACCTCATGATAAGCTGTAGACCACACTATCTACCAAGAGAGTTTTCATCTATATTTTTTGTAGCAGTCTATTTACCACCACAAACCGCTGCCACTAAGACAACACTCAACCAGCTGTATAAGGCCATAAGCAAACAAGAAAATGCTCATCCATAAGTGGAGCTCCTAGTGGCCGGGGACTTTAATGCAGGCTAACTTAAATCCGTTTTAACTCATTTCTACCAGCATGTCAAATGTGCAACCAGAGAACAACAAAGAAAACTCTCGACCACATTTACTCCACACACAGACACACTTACAAAGCTTTCCCTCGTTCTACATTTGGAAAATCTGACCACAATTCTATCCTCCTGATTCCTGCTTACAAGCAAAAACTAAAGCAGGAAGTACCAGTGACTCGGTCAATACGGAAGTGGTCAGATGACGCGGATGCTAAGCTACAGGACTGTTTTGCTAGCACAGACTGGAATATGTTCTGGGATTCATCCTATGGCATTGAGGAGTATACCACCTCAGTCACTGGCTTCATCAAGAAGTGTGTCGACGATGTCGTCCCCACAGTGACCGTACGTACATATCCCGACCCAGAAGCTATGCGTTACAGGCAAAATTCACACGAGCTAAAGGCTAGAGCAGCCGCTTTCAAGGAGTGGGACACTAATCCAGACATGTATAAGAAATCCCGCTATGCCCTCAGACGAACCATCAAACAGGCAAAGCGTCAATACAGGACTAAGATTGTATACTACTACACCGGCTCTGAAGCTCGTCGGATGTGGCAGGGCTTGCAAACTATTATGGACTACTGTGTGATCACACTCTCCGTAGATGATGTGAGCAAGACTTTAACCTCTTAAGGAGCAGCAAGGAGCGCTCCCCACTCCCGACACTACCCGGTGAAATGCAAAGCGCCAAATTCAAAATCCTAAAGTTGAATTATTAAACATTCATCAATATACAAGTGTTGCATAGTCATCAAAAGCTCTGCTTCTTGGCAATATCACAGCGTTGTCAGATTTCAAAAAAGCTTTATGGCGAAAGCACTACATTTGATTGTTTGAGGATAGCACCTCACATATTTTTCCATTACCATAAATTCATAAACAATCACTGTTCACACAAAATTCATTTCGCAGCGAAAACAAATAAAGTATCCTTTTAGTGTTTTGCCAGAACCAAAAATCTCCTTAACAGCTTCCACCCCCAAGCCATAAGACTGATGAACAATTCATCAAATGGCCACCCGGACTATTTACATTGACACCTCCCATCTTTTTTTTTTTTTTTTTTTGCTGCTACTCGCTGTTTATTATCTACGCATAGTCACTTTACCCCTACCTACATGTACAAATTACCTCGACTAACCTGTACCCCCACACATGGACTCGCTACCGGTACCCCCTGTATACAGCCTCATTATTGTTATTTTATTTTTTACTCTAGTTTACTCTAAATATTTTCTTAACTCTATTTTCAAACTGGGTTGTTGGTTAAGAGCTTGTAAGTAAGCATTTCACGGTAAAGCCCTTATGTCAGTCCAAATAGGGTCATTCAAACACTCAAAGTATTTGAGAGAGAGGGGGAGAGAGCGAAAGAGTGTGATTGTTCCGAGTCTTTGTCTGTCGGGCAAATGACGAAGGGCTAATTAAAGCAATTAATTAAAGGGGCGGAACGTTGCAGAACATTGCAGAACATTCCACATTACAACAACATTTACAGACTGCTGAACCGAACCCATCCCGGCCCTATGGCTTAAGGATATGTTAGTGGCTTCATCGCTAATCTTATGAAGTGTTTATGAATCTCCTGATGCATAGCTGAGGAGAAGGCATAACACACATAGAGGGGGGAACTCATAGCTAACCTATCAACATTAGTTTGTGCTGCTGACGCTGTGTTTTCATTCATACGCACAGAACAGGGAACATTTGACGTCCTTTTCAAAGTTTTACGCTTACTTGCGAGCAGGTGTTCAGGGAGATTTTAGTGATTGATACTACAGACGGATAATTAATTGCTTTGAATGAATCAACTTCGATGTCAAATGTGTGTTGTGCAAATGTAGACAATTGTTAAACATATGTCATCCGTTCTCACCATCCTTTGAAGTTATTGCTAAGTTATTGCAGCTCTTAGTTTCACATACTTTTACAGTAGAATTGCTCACTTGCTAATAAACAAAACACAGTTACCTTGATCTAATTCTGTTTAAGGGTAGGTACAGTTGAAGTCGGAAGGTTACACAGCTTATGTCATGGCTTTAGAAGTTTCTGATGGGCTAATTGACATAATTTGAGTCAATTGGAGGTGTACCTGTGGATGTATTTCTAGGCCTACCTTAAAACTCATAACTCCATCGTTAAGTTTGGAGGAAAAAGGAGGAGGCTTGCAAGCCGCAGAACACAATCCCAACCGTGAAGCACGGGGGTGGCAGCATCATGTTGTGGGGGTGCTTTGCTGCAGGAGGGACTGGTGCACTTCACAAAATAGATGGCATCATGAGGGAGGAAAATTATGTGGATATATTGAAGCAACATCTCAAGACATCAGTCAGGAAGTTAAAGCTTGTCTTGGGTCTTCCAAATGGACAATGACCCTAAGTATACTTCCAAAGTTGTGGCAAAATGGCTTAAGGACAACAAAGTCAAGGTATTGTAGTGGCCATCACAAAGCCCTGACCTCAATCCTATAGAAAATGTGTGGGCAGAACTGAAAAAGCGTGTGCGAGCAAGGAGGCCTACAAACCTGATTCAGTTACACCAGCTCTGTCAGGAGGAATGGGCCAAAATTCACCCAACTTATTGTGGGAAGCTTTTAGAAGGCTACCCAAAACGTTTGACCCAAGTTAAAAAAATGTAAAGGCAATTCTACCAAATACTTATTGAGTGTATGTAAACTTCTAACCCACTGGGAATGTGATGAAAGAAATAAAAGCTGAAATAAATAATTCTCTCTACTATTATTCTGACATTTCACATTCTTAAAATAAAGCTGTGATCCTAACTGACCTAGGATTAAATGTAAGGAATTGTGAATAACTGAGTTTAAATGTATTTGGCTGAGGTGTATGTAAACTTCCGACTTCAACTGCAATAGTTATTGTCCCTGTACTCCCTCCTCTTCAAGTCGTTAGCGTATCAGACTTCTCCTTTCCCTCCTGCGGGCACCACGTGGGTTGCCAGATTGGGCCAGCGACACATGAGGAATTATTGTCGCCTTGCAGGTTCCCACCAGGCATATCAAAAGCAGGTTTACTCAGGAACAAAACATTTTTTAGCAAAATACGTGAAGTGGGAAAGGGGGAAGTGGCTGGGCGGCTTGTGGGGATGGAAGGGCCACTGGGATTTCTTCCACAGACGGCTTACGGCCCGAGTTAAGTTATTGGGTGATAGCAGTGGGACCAGGGTGACGCAGTTATTCCCACACACACACACACACACACACACCTGTCTCTCTTTGCCTTCTGTTCCCCCTCTCCTAGAGGCTGGCCTCTACACAACTCTCATTAATCCAGTTATGATTTCATTTTTCTCTCTCTCTCTCACTCTCTCGTTCTGCCTCTTTCATTTGGGTCGGGGAGATTGGAACATGGAGCATCAGGAGAGAGCTGTGCTGGTGGCTGGCATCCATTCATTAATGTCTGGAGCGCGGCATGATTGAAATCAATTACATTCCTCTGAGCTGCTCTCCACTGTGGCAGGCAGGCAGGCAGTCACACTGCAGTCCTGACACCAGGGGACGGATGGATGGAGGGAGGGAGGGAGGGAGGGAATGGGCTATAGAGGGAGGGATGGGGATGAAGAGGGGAATGGTGGAGAGAGAGAGGAAGCCAGAATGACATCTTGAGGAGGGGGACGCTTAGGGGAGAGTGTGGAGTGGACGAAAGAAAGAAACAAAGAAAGAAAGAGAGAGGCAGAAGTGGAACGAGAGAGAAGGGAAAGAAAAACTATCCGAGAAAGTAAAGACAAATAATGATCCAGAGTCGTGAACATATCTACACTGAAGATATCTACACTGAACATATCTACACTGAACATATCTACACTGAACATATCTACACTGAACATATCTACACTGAACTTATCTACACTGAACATATCTACATTGATCATATCTACACTGATCATATCTACACTGATCATATCTACACTGATCATATCTACACTGAACTTATCTACGCTGAACATATCTATGCTGAACATATCTACGCTGAACATATCTACACTGAACATATCTACACTGAACATATCTACACTGAACATATCTACACTGATCATATCTACACTGAACATATCTACACTGATCATATCTACACTGAACATATCTACCCTGAACATATCTACCCTGAACATATCTACACTGATCATATCTACACTGATCATATCTACACTGAACATATCTACACTGAACATATCTACACTGAACATATCTACACTGAACAAAAGTTTTGGTCCGGTGTTTCATGAGCTGAAATAAAAGACCTCAGAAATGTCCCATATCTCTCACAATTTGTGCACAAATTTGTTTACATCCCTGTTAATGACCATTTGATCAATTTCAAGATAACCCATCCACCTGACAGGTGTGGCATATCAAGAAGCTGATTAAACAGCATGATCATTACACAGGTGTACCTTGTTCTGGGGACAATAAAAGGCCACTCTAAAATGTGCAGTTTTGTCACACAACGCCATGCCACAGATGTCTCATGTTTTGAGGGAGTGTGCAATTGGCATGCTGACTGCAGGAATGTCCACCAGAGCTGTGGCTAGATAACTGAATGTTAATTTCTCTACCATAAGCCG
Organism: Brachymystax lenok tsinlingensis; assembly: GCA_030435695.1. Taxonomy (NCBI): domain Eukaryota; kingdom Metazoa; phylum Chordata; class Actinopteri; order Salmoniformes; family Salmonidae; genus Brachymystax; species Brachymystax lenok. The sequence continues at coordinate 10,043,989 of CM059810.1, read as the reverse complement.
CCTCCAACGTCATTTTAGAGAATTTGGCAGTACGTCCAACCGGCTTCACAGGCGCAGACCAGGTGTAACCAGTCCAGCCCAAGACCTCCACATCTGGCTTCTTCACCTGTGGGATCAACAGTGGAGGGAGGGTGCTGAGTAGTATTTATGTCTGTAATAAAGCTCTCTTGTGTGGGAAAACTCATTCTGATTGTCTGGGCCTGGCTCCCCAGTCATGTGAAATCCATAGATTAAGGCCTAATTAATTTATTTCAATTGACTGATTTCCTTATGTGAACTGTAACTCAGCTACATCTTTGAAATTGCTGCATGTCGCGTTGATATTTTGATTCAATATATTAGGCACCCGCTACAGAGAGGAAGTTGTGAGACTCTGAGCCACTTCATATGTATAACTTGTGATTCAGCACTAAGCTCACCGATCCAACCTCCAGGGCTGATCTGTGTCGGTTGGTTAGACCGTAAAACCAACGTGTTTTACCCTTGCTTGCTTCAGTAAATACTCAACCATATTGTGTCAAAACCGCCCAAGATTCACACTGATAGGAATTGTCTGCCGGGCATAAAACAGCCCCGAAAAATAAGTTGTTTCTTTCACTAAATTGGCTGCCTAATGTACACATAGAGAGAAGTGCACATGGCTCCTTGTTGTGCATGTGTGATGTGATCACGTACATCTTTAGCTGCGAAGCTCTGGCAGTCAGTGTCTTTCTCTGGCTGTTTTATCCAGGTCTGTTTGTGCTCTGGCAGTCAGTGTCTTTCTCTGGCTGTTTTATCCAGGTCTGTTTGTGCTTGATGAACCACTTGTTTGTTATCGAAAGGAAGGGAAGCAAGGAAACAGCAGATTATGCTCTCCTCACGAAGGATGCATGCCAAAAATGGCAGTAGAGTCCCTATTTTCCTGCTTGTTCCCTTATAATTCCAGACGTCTTCCAACTGGGATTTCTGGACAAGCAGGGGGAATTTAGGGGAAAGATACCTGCATTCTGCAACCCTAACTATAAACATTGTCAACAGACTGATTTTTGTTTAAGTTCAGACTGACAGTAGAGTGTGTTGTAAAAGGAATGTGGATATAAACAGTACTTCTGAACAGTTTATAAAATGGCCAACCTCTTTGCAAGGTTTCAAAATTATTCTGTTCATTTAATTTATTTTTATTTCACCTTTATTTAACCAGGTAGGCTAGTTGAGAACAAGTTCTCATTTACAACTGCGACCTGGACCAAGATAATGTACAGCAGTTTGATACATACAACAACAAAGAGTTACTCATGGAATACACAGACGGTCACTGTGTCGGGTCAGGGCGTGACTAGGTTTTTCTAGTGAACTCTATGTTGTGTTTTGTGTTGGTTCCCAATTAGAGGCAGCTGGTTGTCGTTGCCTCTAATTGTGAATCCTATTTAAGTTGGTTCCTTCCCCACCTGCTTGGTGGGTTATTGTTAGATTGTTATGGTTTGTTTAGTATGTGTGCAGTCTACACACAGTTAGTGCCGATCGTTGTTGCTGCTTTTGTTTCTTGCATATTTGTATGTTTCACTTCTTCTATTAAACATGTGGAACTGCACCCGCGCTGCACCTTGGTCCAATCCTTCCGACGATCGTGACAGACATACAGCCAATAATAATAAAAAAATAAATAACTCTATATACAGTGAGTGCACATTAAACTGTCACCGTCGCCAACTATTACTAACACACATGTTTCTGTCTTTCCATACCTGGACTGATAAGTGTGTTCTGTGTTCTGTGTTGCCTTTGCTGTGCTCGACTAGGGATGACCTACTTTTTAACCAGAACCCTATTGGGAATAAGGAGTCCTCCAGTCAGGATTTCTGGAAAGTTACCGGAATTTTGCAAGTCTATATGTAGTATCAGGGAGTGCAATGTGTAAATAACATGCTATATATATATATATATATATATATATATATATATATAAATAAATAATGTATTGTAATAAAGTGTTTATATGTGATATACACAGGGAACAGTTTGCACTACTCTTATAGTCAGAGAATATAGTCAGAACAGGATTAGGTTTATTGACTCAATTAAGTTAAATTTGGACTGAAGAACAATGGAGAAACAAGCAAACAAGTCTGTACTTGTTCACTTGTAAGAACCTGGAATGAGAGAAGAATCAATGCCAATTTAGTCTAAACTCCGCTTAGATATCCATCCTCTGACTGTCGGGCAAAGTTACAAACTATCTCCGAAATGTCACGTACACAGGGAGTGGGCAACATTTCGTTTTCTTTCTTTACACCAAACAAGCTCGCGAGTGTCAAAGTCCCCACACTTGTATTGAGTCAAAAGAAACACCGGAGATCTATAAATCATTATGAAACACGAATGAGGCTTTGTTGGCTCAACAATAATAAGGCTATTGCCGGCCGTGCTGCAATATATTTTCTTTCGAAGGTCATTCTTCTATTAAGCTTTGAAAAGCAGTGCCTTTCCTTTCGCTGTGTCCCTGGCAGCCTCATCACTGTCCTCACCACCTGCATTGTACCACCTATTCTGTAAATTAGCCTCGGAACCGCCATGAAAAAGCGTTTTATGCCTTATTCCCAGGCCAGTGTAATTGCTTTATTACCCGGCGCTCAAATGAGTTCTGGTTGGTTATTATCCTTCCATGGGGCGTAATGAAATTGTATTCCTGCCGCAGTGCAACAGTACAACAATAATGCGATAAATAGAGAGGGCGTGGATCGGGTTCAGGATCGATATGACACACACACACACACAGACACAGACACACACACACACACACACACACACACACACACACACACACGTGTGGCAGTATAAATCTGTGAGGCGGCATGCGAGGATCAAGTCGCGGTCTGAAACAATACATCCTAATTACAGGAACTGTAAAAGACGGCAAGCCTCTTCTCTTCTCCACGGCTGCTATCAGTCTGCAGGAGATCTATATTCTATCACTATTCTATCGCTTCTTAGACCCCACAAGAAACAAAGAGAAAGAGGGAGAAGAATAATTTGTGGAACTCCGAAAGATTGTTTTACTGAAAAATAACTGTGTTGGGGCAAACATACCTAACTGCCCCTGCTCGAATCGATTTCATTCAGAATGCAAAGGTCTAGGAAGGAAACTATGCACATGGCTCACCCTCAGTCTTACGTAGTACCGGTAAGACATTAACAACATACAGTATTACCTGTTACTTTCCATTGGAATTAGCACAGCCGTAGTGTGTGTGTGTGTGTGTGTGTGTGTGTGTGTGTGTGTGTGTGTGTGTGTGTGTGTGTGTGTGTGTGTGTGTGTGCATATGTGCGTGTCTGTCTGTGTGTGTGTGTGTGCATATGTGTGTGTGTGTGTGTGTGTGTGTGTGTGTGTGTGTGTGTGTGTGTGTGTGTGTGTGTGTGTGTGTGTGTGTGTGTGTGTGTGTGTGTGTGTGTGTGTGTGTGTGTGTGTGTGTGTGTGTGTGTGTGTGTGTGTGTGTGTGTGCATATGTGCGTGTGTGTGCATATGTGCGTGTGCGTGTTCTGAACATACTCTCTCTTAATTTTCCTAACCGGTAGTAATGAAAGGTTTTTTGACCTTCATTTATTCATGGAATTTCATTTTAAAGGAAGCATACCCACTCGCTCTTATCCCCATGTACATATTGAATTTGAAATGATTGAATGTTAACACTGGGAGACCAGCTGCTGTAGAAACAAAGGGTCGTTTAGCTGAAGATGTGGTCTATCTTTACTCTCACTGACCTGAAGGAGGCCTTGTGTCAAACACACACACACGCACCCACCCACACACACACACAGGTTGACAGCTCAAAGTGTGTTCCTTTCTGCACACTAAATTACTCTCATGCAATCTACTCTCTCCAAACGACCAACACACCCACATCTCTCACACCTCAAACCAAACCAGAGCGATCGATTCCGCTATTGTAATTCCCCAAAAGTACCATGAAGAAGGGCCAAAAGTGTCTCACACGCAAACACACACACACACACGCGCAAACACACACACACACACACACCCAGGGGAAAGGAAACAATATGACAAGGTTAATTCAGTCCTGGTGAATGACAATATTCTGCATCCCAAATGGCACCCTAGTCCCTTTATAGTGCACTACTACTGGTCATAAGTAGTACACTACAAAGGGATTAGGTTGCCATTTGGGACTCATTCAGTATATCTCCTCCGGCCAGATGGGACTGTTTGTAATTAGGCCCAGTAGAGGGAACGGAGCTCTATGGTTCTGTCATCAAGGCTTAATGAATCTGATCCTCTCTGAATATAATGTGTGGGCGATGGAACAGGAGGACTATGGACACGTGGTTGGGTTGCCACTATTCTGAAACACCTTGGTTTCTGAGTCTTGAGACACGCACACACACACACACACACACACACACACAAATGGGCAGACACCCGCATGCAATTGAAATGTGTACGCACACACACACACACACACACACACACACACACACACACACACACACACACACACACACACACACACTGCTGCTAATGAATGTCATATTAGAAAACTAAGCGGCTGTGCTGTGAGTTTCCACAAAAAAAAGCACCATATTTCTCTAATTTATCTCCGAGATTGAAACCACCTCATCCCGAAACGTGGTGGGGGGACAGAGAAGTGCATCTTAGAGTTATCGAGGAAAAGCTTGACAGATGCTTCACTAAAGTGATTTGGCTGACTGTTTTCTCCACTGTGAGTGACTCTACTCTGTTGCCAGTGGCAGTCTTCAGTCTTACCCTGTGACTGTGAGTAAGGACTCTGTTGCCAGTGGCAGTCTTACCCTGTGACTGTGAGTAAGGACTCTGTTGCCAGTGGCAGTCTTACCCTGTGACTGTGAGTAAGGACTCTGTTGCCAGTGGCAGTCTTCAGTCTTACCCTGTGACTGTGAGTAAGGACTCTGTTGCCAGTGGCAGTCTTCAGTCTTACCCTGTGACTGTGAGTAAGGACTCTGTTGCCAGTGGCAGTCTTCAGTCTTACCCTGTGACTGTGAGTAAGGACTCTGTTGCCAGTGGCAGTCTTCAGTCTTACCCTGTGACTGTGAGTAAGGACTCTGTTGCCAGTGGCAGTCTTACCCTGTGACTGTGAGTAAGGACTCTGTTCCAGTGGTCTTGAAAAGCTTCCTATCCTTCCTTTCCTCATCTTCCTTGACCACTGGTCTGAATGGAGTCGATAAGCAAGCCTCGTCTGAGCCAGAAAGGCCCACAGGGCAGGAGAATGTCTCCTGTTTCTGTAGTGTGAGTCAGGTAGATGTACATGTTCACCGCCTGGACAACACGCTAGTCTATCGCAGGCCCTTACCCCCATCTCCTGGAGTTGATCGGTGTAAGCAGTATGTTTGAGACTACAGAACATAGGGAACCATAGAAAACACTAGAATAGACATTGATGTCTTGGCAACATGACCAGAAGTTGGCCACCTGTGGCAGGTCATTCTATTGTATCTCTATGGTTGAATCCCATGCAGCCTCACCATGTGTTACAGTGAGGAATCGGCAATGGAAGACGCGTTGAAGATATACAGACGTTTTTTTAATGAGAGTATTGGGACGATAGCCAATGTCTTTGACCTTGTCAGCAGAGGTGGTCTCGACCATTTGGTCACCCTTGAGGAAAATCAATTACCAGCACGGACGATTCATTGGCTTGTACTCAACTTCAATTTATATGGTTAGATCCTGATTAGCCATTTCAGTGAATGGTGTCGCTTCCATTAATGTCCAAAATGAACGGCAATAAATAAATAAAACGCTTGACGTATCTCCCCTGACTCGAAGGGAGAGTGAGGATGGTGTAGATTTCAGACCGGGGCTCAAGTAGTATTCAAAATCTTTAGCTGCGCTCTATTGATATTGCCTGGTGCAATAGAACCAATCGAGTAGTCGACCCCCAAAAAGCTAACCCCGCCCACCTGGCACCTGACTTACAGTGAACCCAGGGTTGTATTCATTAGACACCAAACGCAAGAAAACGTACTGAAAAAAGGTGGGACTAGCTGAATTTGTTAAAAAAAAATATTGTTTTGGTTTTCTGTTGATACGGTGTGAAACAAATGAATACGACCCAGGAGTGGTGGATCACATGTGATTCAAGATGGCGACTGGTGCATCATATTCGTGCTGTAGCTGTTCTGCCCACACCTCAGAGGCTGTGTTAGAAGGGATGTTGAATAATGTTATGTTGAATAATGTCCTGCGATAGTCTCTCTGCTGCCATGAAATATGAATAGAGAATTATATAAAACACCTCCCTCCCTGTCTCTCTCTCTCTATCCCTCTTTCTCTCTTTCAATTCAATTCAAAGGGCTTCATTGGCATGGGAAACTGTGTAATCTGAGATAAATATGTGTCTCTAATGTGGTCATACATTTGACAGGAGGTTAGGAAGTGCAGCTCAGTTTCCACCTCATTTTGTGGGCAGTGGGCACATAGCCTGTATTCTCTTGAGAGCCAGGTCTGCCAATGGTCTGCAGCCTCTCTCAATAACAAGGACATGCTGATTTAGTCTGTACATAGTCAAAGTTTTCCTAAATGTTGTGTCAGTCACAGTGGGCAGGTATTTTACTACTGTGCATTTGCTGTTTATGGCCAAATAACATTCCAGTTTGCTCATTTTTTTGTTATTAATTCTTTCCAATGTTTCAAGTAATTCTCTTTTTGATTTCTCATAATTTGGTTGGGTCTAGTTATGTTGCTGTCCTGGGGCTCTGTGGGGTCTGTTTGTATTTGTAAACAGCTGGCTGAGAGGGCGTTTCTTCAGGTTCACCTGGTTGTATGTGAGGGCTCTGTTATGGAAGGTTTGAGAATCACTAATTGCTCTTTTCAGGGTTTTGATAATTAGCGGGAATCGTCCTAATTTGCTCTGCATGCGTTATTAGGTGTTTTACGTCGGACACATAGGATGTTTTTGCAGAATTCTGCATGCAGAGTCTCAATTTGATGTTTTTCCCATTTTGTGAATTCTTTGTTGGTGAGCGGAACCCAGACCTCACAACCATAAAGGGTTGAGCCAGATCCTAATTGGTATGTCAATTGTTATGTTCCTTTTGATGGCGTAGAAGGCCCGTCTTGCCTTGTCTCTCAGATTGTTCACAGCTTTGTGGAAGTTACCTTTGGTGCTGATGTTTAGGCCGTGGTAGGTGCAGTCGTTTGTGTGTCCTAAGTTAACAGTGTCAAGGTTGAATTTTTCTTTGTGGTCCTGGCAACTGTAATTCTTTTTAAACACAATTATTTGTAGGCCCTCCTTGGTTGGGGACTCCTCTCACATACACGTTCACGCATGTACTGTAGCACTAACACACAGCCTTGCACAACATGCACAAAGAAACACTCTCCTTCTCTCTCTGTCTCTCTGTCTCTCTCTCTCTCTCTCTCTCTACCTCTCTGTCTCTCTCTCTCTCTCTACCTCTCTGTCTCTCTCTCTCTCTCTCTTGCTTGCTTGGGTCAAGAAACATGAGCAATGGAGATTAGACATTAGACCAGTGGAAATCTGTCCTTTGGTCTGATGAGTCCAAATTTGAGATTTTCCGGTTCCAACCGCCGTGTCTTTGTGAGACGCAGAGTAGGTGAACGGATGATCTCCACGTGTCATGGTGTGGGGGTGCTTTGCTGGTGACACTGTCAGTGATTTATTTAGAATTCATGGAACACTTAACCAGCATGGCTACCACAGCATTCTGCAGCGATACTCCATCCCATCTGGTTTGCATCATTTGTTTTTCAACAGGACAATGACCCAACACACCTCCAGGCTGTGTAAAGGCTATTTGACAAGGAGGAGAGCGATGGAGTGCTGCATCAGATCACCTGACCTCCACAATCACCTGACCTCAACCCAATTGAGATGGTTTGGGATTAGTTGTACCGCAGAGTGAAGGAAAAGCAGCCCACAAGTGCTCAACAGATGTGATTCCAGGTTAAGCTGGTTGAGAGAATGCCAAGAGTGTGCAAAGCTGTCATCAAGGCAAAGTGTGGCTACTTTGAATAATGTAAAATATAAAATATATTTGTTTAACACTTTTCTGGTTACTACATGATTCCATATGTGTTATTTCAAAGTTTTTCATAATTTCTTCGCTATTATTCTACAATGTAGAAAAAAATCAGACATTGAATATCCCTTTGAGCATGGTGAAGTTATTTATTACACCTTGGATGGTGTATCAATACACCCAGTCACTACAAATATACAGGCGTCCTTCCTGACTCAGTTGCCGGAGAGGAAGGAAACCGCTCAGGGATTTCACCATGTGGCCAATGTTGACTTTAATGGCTGTGATAGGAGAAAACTGAGAATGGATCAACAACATTGTAGTTACTCCACAATACTAAACTAATTGACAGAGTGAAAAGGAGGAAGCCTGTACAAAATAAAATCTTATTCCAAAACATGCATCCTGTTTGCAACAATGCATCTAAAGTAATACTGCAAAATATGTGGCAAAACAATTAACATTTTGTCCTGAATACAAAGTGTTATGTTGGGGCAAATCCAATACAAACATTACTGAGTACCACTCTCCATATTTTGAAGCATAGTGATGGCTGCGTCATGTTATGGGTATGCTTGTAATCATTAAGGACTGGGGAGTTTTTCAGAATAAAAAATAAACGGAATGGAGTTAAGCACAGGCAAAATCCTAGAGGAAAACCTGGTTCAGCCTGCTTTCCACCAGACACTGGGAGATGAATTTACCTTTCAGCAGGACAATAACCTAAAACACAAGGCCAAATCTACACTGGAGTTGCTTACCAAGAAGACAGTGAATATTCCTGCGTGGCAGGAGTTACAGTTTTAAACTTACTGTAAATCTACTTGAAAAGCTATGGCAAGACCTGAAAATGTCTAGCAATGATATAACGGGCCAATCCAGGTGTTGAAAGCTGTTAGATACATACCCAGATAGTCTCACAGGTGGAAAAACACTGCCAAAGGTATTTCTACATTGAGTATTGACTCAGGAGTGTGAATACTTATGTGAATGAGATATGTCTGTATTTCATTTTTCAATACATTTGCAAAGATTTCAAAAAAAAAAAAAACATGTTTTCTCTTTGTCATCAGAAGTGTGTGTAGATGGGAGAAAAAGCAAACAACAACAAAAAAATCCATTTTGAATTCAGGCTGTGACACCAACCAAATGTGGAATAAGTCAATGGGTGTAAATACGTTCTGAAGGAACTGTAGATATGCACTACTTTTACACACACGCACGCACGCACGCACGCACGCACGCACGCACGCACGCACGCACACACACACACACACACACACACACACACACACACACACACACACACACACACACACACACACACACACACACACGTTTGTCCATAAATGTCACATTTCAAAGGTTACGTTTAGGCATTCATTCCAGATGGTTAAGGTTTTGGAATAAAACAAAAACCAAAAAAATGAGTGCCTAGCGCTGGGATTGAACACGTGAGCCTCAGAGCCGGAGTTCGCAGCTCACGCCCATCCGTCATCCTCGTCCGCAACGCCCTAACAAACTGCATGCCTAGGGGCGGCAGGTAGCCTAGTGGTTAGCGCAATGGGCCAGTAACTGAAAGGTTGCTGGATCGAATCCCCAAGCTGACAAGGTAAAAATCTGTCGTTCTGCCCTCCTGAACAAGGCAGTTAACCCACTGTTCCTAGGCCGTCATTGTAAATAAGGATGTGTTCTTGGCTGCACACACACATATACACCCACACACACAGTGTGACACAAAGGCACAGGCACACACACTCGATGACATGCATATACCCTTCTAACCCAGGACATCACTGCATGTGTAATTGCCTGTGCTCCCCATTATTGGACCGTGTCGAAGATCACGCTGCTAAGTACGTAGAAAACGGTCTCGAGTCAGCTACCTCACTACGACTCGCTTCTGTGTATGTCTCTCTCTCTCTCTGTGTTTAATGTGTGCATTTATGTGTATGTGCGTGCAAATGTCACTCGCCACACTTAAACCACCAAGAAATAACCTGCTTCAACCCCAGTAAACACCTGGTCTCTTTTTCCAGGTAAAAATGACATTATCTCGCATACAAATATTGAACCGTCATGTGGGAGAGGTAAAAACCCAAGGTGACATTTTCAATGTTCCAGAAATACCATTATTGTGATTTGAGGGCCTATTCCTACCTCCCTCTCAGCAATAGTTGTCACAATCTTTAGGTCTAATTCATCTCTTAGAGAGAGAGAGAGAGAGAGAGAGAGAGAGAGAGAGAGAGAGAGAGAGAGAGAGAGAGAGGCAGAGATAGTCCTTAGTTAGAAAGGAGGCCAACACAGACACACTTTTATTTCTGAGAGTGTGTTTTGTGCCAGCAGCCACCACCCTGCATCCCACTGTTATTGTGTTGCAGCCTGAATTCAAAGGATTCAATCTTTTTTGTTGTTGATTTGTATTCACACCCCTGAGTCAATACTTTGTAGAAGCACCTTTGGTAGCAATTACAGTCTACAGTCTTTTGGGGTTAGTCTCTAAGAGCTGTCCACACCTGGATTGTGCTAAATATGCCCATTATACTTCACACAATTTTTCAAGCTCTGTCAAATTGGTTCTAGATAATTGCTAAACAACCATTTTCTAGTCTTGCGAAAGATGTTGAAGTAGATTTACAGTAAGTCAAAACTGCAACTCGGCCACTAAGGAACATTCACTGTCTTCTTGGTAAGCATCTTCGGTGTAGATTTGGCCTTGTGTTGTAGGTTATTGTCCTGCTGAAAGGTGAATTCATCTCTCAGTGTCTGGTGGAAAGCAGACTGAACCAGATTCTCCTCTAGGTTTTTTCCTTTGCTCAGATCCGTTCTGTTTCTTTTAATTATGTAAAATGCCCCAGTCCTTAACAATTACAAGCATACCCATAACATGATGCAGCTATCCTTTAAAAAAATGGAGAGTGGTACTCAGTGATGTGTTGTGTTGGATTTGCCCCGAACATAACGTTTTGGATTCAGGACATAAAGCTATGTTCTTTGCTACGTGTTTTGCAGTTTTACCTTAATGCCTTGTTGCAAACATGATGGAGAGTGGTACTCAGTGATGTGTTGTGTTGGATTTGCCCCAAACGTTACACTTTGTATTCAGGACGGAAAAGTGAATTGCTTTGCCCCGTTTTTTTGCCGTATACTTTTTTTGGTACAGGCTTCCTTCTTTTCACTCTGTCAATTAGGTTAGTATTGTAAAGTGGGTAGGTAACAACACATCCGCCACGCTGATCCTCAACACAGGGGGGCCCCTCAGGGGTGCGTGCTCAGTCCCCTCCTGTACTCCCTGTTCACTCATGACTGCACGGCCAGGCACGACTCCAACACCATCATTAAGTTTGCCGATGACACAACAGTGGTAGGCCTGATCACCAACAATGGCAAGACAGCCTGCAAGGAGGAGGTCAGAGACCTGACTGTGTGGCACAAGGACAACAACCTCTCCCTTAACGTGATCAAGACAAAGGAGATGATTGTGGACTACAGGAAAAGGAGGACCGAGCACGCCCCCATTCTCATCGACGGGGCTGGGGCTGTCCACATCACCAACAAACTAACATGGTCCAAGCACACCAAGACAGTCGTGAAGAGGGCACAACAAAACCTATTCCCCCTCAGGAGACTGAAAAGATTTGGCATGTGTCCTCAGATCCTCAAAAGGTTCTACAGCTGCACCATCAAGAGCACCCTGACTGGTTGCATCACTGCCTGTTATGGCAACTACTCGGCCTCTGACCGCAAGGCACTACGGAGGGTAGTGCGAACGTCCCACTACATCACTGGGGCCAAGCTTCCTGCCATCCCGGACCTCTATACCAGGCGGTGTCAGAGGAAGGTCCTAAAAATTGTCAAAGACTCCGGCCACCCTAGTCATAGACTGTTCTCTCTGCTACAGCACGGCAAGGGGTAAACTGCATTGTCGGTTAGGGGCTTGTAAGTAAGCATTTCACTGAAAGTTCTACACCTGTTGTATTCGGGCGCATGTGACTAATTAAATTTGATTTGATTTGAGTAACTACAATGTTGTTGATCCATCCTCAGTTTTCTCCTATCACAGCCATTAAACTCTGTAACTGTTTTAAAGTCACCATTAGCCTCATGGTGAAATCCCTGAGTGGTTTCCTCCCTCTCCAGCAACTAAGTTCTGAAGGACGTCTGTATCTTTGTAGTGACTGGGTGTATTGATACACCATCCAAGGTGTAATTACTAACTTCTCAATGCTCAAAGCGATATTCAATGTCTTGTCTTTTTTCCGTGGTCGTTTCGGTTGAATCTGTGTTTGAAATTCACTGCTTGACTGAGGGACCTTTCAAATAATGATATGTGTGGGGTACAGAGATGAGGTAGTCATTCAAAAATCATGTTAAACCCTCCTGCTGTGTTACTGTCGAATTGGACCGATTTACAAGTTTTCTCTCTGAAAAATGTAGTTCATTTAGTCTGTTTGTCATAAGGTTCCAGGACTTCGTCCACACAGGGCATCTGAACACACACAATACATTTGGATGATTTTCATTACATTTTGGGTGTTTTATTTAACTTTGTACACCTGTGGTGTTCCTGGTCAAACATGACGGGTCATTAGAAATGAATGTATGAGACTACAATTAGTGTATACAATTGAGTTCAGGCACATGCCCATTCATCAGATGGACACACTTCCTCTCCCAGACCCCCACATGCATGTGTGTTTGAGCACGCACACACACACACACACACACACCTCACACCCCTTCTTGGCTTCCATGGCAACCCCAACGGGAACCTTTCCCCAATAGAATCTTTCCCCCACGGGAACCACACCTGTTGGCATTCTCACAAACAATCGCATCAGTGTTTCAATGATATATAGAACTTTTCTCGCAGCTCTGGTATATTAAGCTTTTTTGAGGCCTTGCTCACAATTCATTCTGTGGCAGCACAATGACCAAACGATATACTGTATGTGAGTCTTTTGATCATATCTTTGTTCATGACACTGGTTTCGGAGGAGACAGGCCAGGAAACTGACAGTGAAGATGCATTAGAGGAGGAAGTGTCAGAAGTTGAAGACAACACAGAATTTGATCCAGACCAAGAGACAACCGATGTGGAACAATCCAGTGATGAGGAAGAGGGCCCTGCTGAGGTTGTTGTTACATTCCGGTCAAAGAATGGGAATTTGTCCTGGTCTTCATCCCCACCTTGAGAGGAGAGGTCGGCTGTCGGCTGAAAATGTTATCAGGATGACCCCAGGGCCAACGAGATACGCCATATCCCCTGTTGATGAACATAAAATCCTGCCACTATTTAAACATTTGAAATGGTTTCAAAACAAATGTCCTTGTTAGACTTTGGCACAAAGTAGTCTGTGATAAATAGCCCAATATGTTTCATCTGACTCTTTGTTATAGTCAAAATAATCCATACATTAGGCTTTTTTTTGCTCAAAAACTAGCTGAGTATGAGCTCAGGTCAATGAGGCCTACAGGCCATGAATATCAAATAGAAGATCAAAACTTGTAATGTTCACAAGAACTTAAGTTGATAGAAAGATCTAAACACAACATTAGGTGATAATATATGGATTATTATGGATTTATAATCAGCTATAATGGGGGCGGTCATTTCCGACCGGGAACACAGAATTAATTAACATGAAACAAACACAACAGGAGGGATAAACACTATTATAGCACTCAGAGTGAGTCCATGTAACTTATCATGTGACTTGTTAAGCACAATTTGTTTTTGACTTGCCATAACAAAGGGGTTGAATACTTATTGACTCAAGACATTTCAGCTTTTCATTTGTTATTATTTTGTACAAATTTCTAAAAACATAATTCCACTATGACATTATGGGGTTATTATTATTATTATTGGCCAGTGACACAACACCTCAATTTAATCTATTTTAAATTTTCAGGCTGTAAAACAACAACATTTTGAAAATGTCAAGGGGTGTGAAGGCCCTGGATATTTATATTCCAGACTCTGACTGCTCGTTTTAATATTTCTTTATTTCTTAATTCCTTTATTTTGGGGATTTTCATGTATTGTTTTGTATTGTTAGGTGGGTTATTATTACTACCTTTGACCAGAGAACGCCTGCGTTACTCAAAACAAGGTCTTCGCTAATCGTCAATCCAACCTCCACAGCAATAAATAATGACTTCTGGTCAGAGAGAGAAAACTAGAAGAGAGAGAAAGAGGTAGAGAAGAGAGAGAGTGAGAGGTAGAGAGAGAGAGAGAGAGAGAGAGAGAGAGAGAGAGAGAGGTAGAGAGAGAGAGAGAGAGAGAGAGAGAGAGAGAGAGAGAGAGAGAGAGAGAGAGAGAGAGAGGTAAATAGAGAGAGATAGAGAGGTAGAGAGAGAGGTAGAGAGAGAGAGATAAAATAATTATTTTTCAGAGAAGATCCAGATCTCAGGGAATTAGACCAAAGTTCTCAATTGGTACAAAATATATAGAGTACTGCACACACTACAACTACTTAGGTTTAAAAATAAGCTCAACTGGACACCTTAATGAGGCAGTGAATGAACTGAGAGAAAAAGCACGCAGGGCATTCTACGCAATTAAAAAACTAATTCAAATTGAAATACCTATTAAAATTTGGCTAAAACTAATTGAATGTGTCATTGAACCAATTGCACTTTATGGCAGCGAGGTGTGGGGTCCACTTGCAAAACAAGATTTCACCAAATGGGACAAACACCCCATTGAAAGCCTGCATGCAGAGTTCTGTAAGATTCTCCTACATGTCCAGAGGAAAACTACAAACAATGCATGCAGGGCAGAATTAGGCCAATATCCACTAATAATAAAAACTCAAAAAAGAAACATCTAAAATACAGTGACCCCCTCTCATATCATTACCAAGCCCTGCAATGCCAAGAGCTGAGCAAAGAAAAGAGTCCCCTCATCCAGCTGGTCCTGGGGCTGAGTTCACAAACCTGTTCTACTAACACACTGAAGCCTCAGGACCAGAACATCCAATCAATCAGAATAAAACAAATTACATCACAATTAAAACAAAACTACATTGCTCATTGGGAAACAGAAGCACAAGCACAAAGCAAAATGCAGTGCTATCTGGCCCTAAGTCGACAGTACACCGTGGCAAACTATTTGACCATGGTTACTGATCAAAACCTTAGGAAAACCTTGACAAAGTACAGGCTCAGTGAGCACAGCCTTGCCATTGAGAAGGGTCGACACAGGAAAACCTGGCTCCCTGTAGAGGAAAGGCTGTGCAACCACTGCACCACAGCAGACCCTGAGACAGAGCTGCATTTCCTGACAACATGTCAAAAATATTAAACAATTAGAGAGTGTCATTTCCCCAAATGTGAAACCCTTATTCAAGGTTTCAAAGACCTCTCTGATGAGAGTAGGCTACCCATCCTGTTGGGGGAGGAAGCAGAAAGCTGTGGGTTGGCAGCGCACTACATTGCTGCCTGCCATAAGATGAGGGACAGTGTCTGACAGACCAATCAACCTGCACATGTCTTCTACTGTATGCTTAATGTTATTGTTCAATGTGTGGTTATTTTGACCCTTGGTTATTGTTGTTACTGTTGTCCTGTTGACATATTTGATTGTTCTTATTTTCATATTGTAAATATCCCAAGTAAGCTTTGGCAATATGTACATTGTTACGTCATGCCAATAAAGCAAATTGAATTGAATTGAATTGAATTGATATAGAGGTAGAGAGAGAGAGAGTGAGAGGTAGAGAAGAGAGAGGTAGAGAGGTCGGTGTAAACAATGGAAGATCGCAGTGAATGGGTATAGGATCTAACCTTGGATATTCCCCTCTCCTCCCTGTGGCTCTACAGTTCACACTTTTAAAGTTCCATATTCACCACACACATTCTCGCAAGGTCAAACAAGCCTTCAGCAGCACCCGCCACTTATTTTGCCAGACTCCTCGTTCTCCTGACACTAGGTGAAAAGGCACATGCAATTCCTGTAACTACATTGATCGCACAGCCCTGCAATGAGCATTATTTCTTATTTTCTTGTTACTTTTATTTAACTAGGCAAGTCATTTAAGAACAAATTCTTATTTCAAGGTTAACTGCCCCGTTCAGTGGCAGAACAACAGATTTCTTACTTTGTCAGCTCCGAGGATTTGATCTAGCAACCTTTCGGTTGCTAGTCCAACGCTCTAACGCTCTAACCACTAGGCTACCTGCCGCCCGCATTGAGCAAAGTATTATGCCACTGGGCACAAACTTCAGTTCAAAGTCTAGTTTTGAATTACATTTGTTTTGTATTCAACGTGAAATCAGCACATTTCATTGGTTAAAAGTTCGGTGAAAAAAATATTCCTTTACATTGATGACTTTTTGCTAATCCAATCAGTTTTCCACGTTGATTCAACGTCAACACATTGAAATATTGTGTTCAAATGACTGACGTTGATTCAACCCGTTTTTTTACCCAGTGCAATGCGAGTACCTATTATATTTCATGGGACTTGATTTATAAAGAATACGACTTGAAGGACATTCCCAGAAACCAGACGACTCTAGTTGAATCCGGTTTGTGCTTTTGTGAGAAGTTTGGAGTATGTCAAACACTCGTCTGGCAGTCTTAGGTGATATACTTTGGGTGTAGAGAGACAGACCTTAGTTACACACACTCGACTGGCGGTCCTATTTTCAGTGTGTATGTGTGTGTCTGTGTGTGTGTGTACACCCATGTGTGTGTGTGTGCATTTGTGTGTGTGTGTGGGCAGACAGATATACGCCACACAGCCGTCCATCTGTCAGTCAGTCATAGGTGTCTGGATGTTTTACTAACATGCCTGTCTGCCACTCTCCTCTCCTTAACGGCTGTCCAGCCAGCTAGCCAACCGTCCCTGACCTGCACTACACCGACTATCCCAATTGTCATGGCAACAGTGCCTCCAACTCATCTCCCAGCCCCTGTAAGCCTTCCTCTCTCTCTCTCTCTGTCTCTCTGTCTGTCTCTGTCTCTCTCTGTCTCTCTGTCTCTCTCTCTCTGCCTGTCTCTGTCTCTCTCTCTCTGCTCTCCCTCTCCTCCTCACACATCCATAACTTACAAAGCGAGCATAGTCCGTGTAACATAAGATTTTGTTTCAAAGCCCCGGTGATTCAATCTTCCCATCCTTTCCTCTCCCGCGTTCCTGCCTCTCTCTCTCTTTTCCTGCCCAGCATCAGTCAGAAGTGATAGCAGTAACTGGTGTGAGTCACATATCAGCGGAGAGGCCAGGCGATTTTAAGAGCCGTTTTTTGGTCATTTTCCCCTTGTCAGAATGATCCATTCCCCTCTCCGACACACACTGAGCTATAGAGGAAATATAGACACACACATGCATGCTCATACACACACACACACACACACACACACACACACACACACACACACACACAAAAAAACAAGTTATACAACTGTTCATGTAAAAGTCATACCTGTTTGTATCCACATGTACCAGGTGTGATTGTGACTGTTGATTTCCAAAATATCCCAGCCGTCCTATGCTATTGTGTTGATCACCGGCACCGGCACCGGTACCGGTGTGTGTCCATGGATGTATTGCTCTGTTTATCATCATAAGGATATTTACCGTTTGTCTGCGATCGGAACTGGATTTGCACCTAGGCTGTTTATGAATGGAGTTTCAGAATGGGAGGTGTTCTCTGCCTCTTTATGAGACAAGGTGGTGGGCGAGGGTACGTCATGTCCAGGACGTTGTTAAGTTAGTTTCTAATAGCACCCTCTAGTTTGGATATGGTCTTGTTATAATATATATTGGACCACACCACATTCAGTGTAGCTCAGAACAGAGCTGTTACGACAGTGCCTTCATCCCAAATGGCACCCTATTCCCTATATATTGCACTACTTTTGACCACAGCCCTATGGTCCCTTGCTAAGAGCAGGGCACTACATGGGAAATAGGGTGCCGTTGTGTGAAACTTATCCCGGTCCACCCTGCCGATTAGACAACAATCAGTAACTATTCACCACCACAACACCCAGGCAAAAACACCCACAAAACACATGAAGAAAAACCCAGGCCTGGCATGAATAGCAAATATGAATCTTATCTTGCAGCCAAGGGGAATTGGAATTGGAAAAGCTATGCAGTAATGGATTGACACCAGCACTGCGCAACGATCACAGCAAATGCTTTGGGGATTGGGGTGTTACAAATTAGATCATCCTGAGGAAAATGTGCCTTTTCTTTTTCTTCTTCTTCTTAAGTGTGAGCTGTTTTAAAAGAAGTTTAAAGACATGGAAGTCGGACACCCCTTTAATCTTACTTCCAACATACAGGCTGCGTCCGTAGGGCTTTGGTCAACAGTAGTGCACTGTGTTGGGAAAATGGGGGTCATTTGGCCGCCGAATGGGCGACAGCCCAGCGTGTAAAGAAACAGACAACCATATTAGATTAAAAAAAAAAAAGTATTGAAAGTGTTTATGTTCACAGAAAGGATTTAGAGGGTGTGACGAGGCTAGCACAACATCTCCCTGGAGACGTATCCCTGGCAACCCCCAAAGGAATCAACATTTTGTGAAATGAATTACGGGAACCCTCACTGGGCTTAAATGAGGCCTGTTTGTGTGTCCCTTGAGACTCATATATATCCCCCCACCACGCGCGTGCGCACACACACACACACACACACACACACACACACCTAGCCCCCAGTAGATCCCTCTCTTACTCCCATCCCCTCCAGCTGACGTTTTTAACAAATGCACTTTATTGATTCCATTCATGTATTAATTAGTTGTTGGTTGTAATTAAAAACAGAACAGGGGAACACGTTTTTTTTTCTTTTCTTCTTCTGCTTCCCAAATGGCACCCTATTCTCTTTATAGTGCATTCCTTTTGTCATCGGGGGGCTCTGGTCAAAAGTAGCGTACTATAATGTAATAGGGTTCCATAAGGGAAACACCCATGTTGTCCACAGCCGGTCCTGCTATTGTTCTCTTAAACAGGAGGGTAAATAGGCCTGTAAGAGGGGCATTGTCAGCGTGCACACTCAGCACTCAGCACAATACAGTGTCATTTAAATTGTTTTACTAGAAAGGACCGTGTGGGAGATTTGAGAGCGTTTATTTAAACATACTTTGTCTATTTTTCTTTTTTTTTTTTTTAACCCTCAGTACATTGTGGCCTTCACATGTACTTTATAGCTACAGTAATTACAGTTCTTGTATTGTGCCAAGATAACGATGGATATCACGGTTGGGTTATGCGTAGTAACTGTACAAATGCCTTGCTAAAGAATCAAGTCGTTTTTTTTTTTTTACATCGGATCTTTCGTAGATGTATCTCTGTTACTCTCAGGCAAGTATCGAACGAGTCACTATTGGGTCCCGCTTGGCTGGGGCTTCAGACGATTATCTCTTTATCCTGCGGTTTTCTTTTAATACACTCCAAGAGTGTAACGCTTATCTGGCCAGGAGGCAGGAGAGTCTGCTGACAATGTGCTAGTGGGGTTACCATACCAGCTGAGGAAGAACAAGGGCAAGGCGAGTGGGTGTCTGTGTCTGTGTGTGTGTGTCTGTGTGTGTGTGTGTGTGTGTGTGGGTGTGTGGGTGTGTGTGGGTGTGTGGGTGTGTGTGTGTGTGTCTGTGTGTGTGTGTGTGTGTGTGTGTGTGTGTGTGTTTAATGGTGTGGGGTATGTCACAGCCCGTCTTCTCCCGTTAAGATAACATCTCTCCTCATGTGAACACCGGGGTGACTTGACCTAAAGAGAGGGATTGGGGATTGAAGGAGGAGTGGAATGTCAATCACACCCTCACACACACACACACACACACAGCAGTGCTTCATCTTGGGGTGCATCAGGACTTCTTAAAAGACAATTATCCTTGTCGCCACCACCTTCCACCCCCTAGATTAAGGCCACACCGAACACCCGTGATCCCTTTATGGTAATCCACGTCCCTAAAGAGAGTGATTGTGTGAGGCGAGACGTCCCTCTATAGCTGCAGACTCTATTAGACCTTCTGGCCTCTTCATTTGCCTTCATTGGCTTCTTGAGAGAACCTAGACCTCTCCCCTTTGACCCCAAGATGCTTTCTGATTGGTTCCTCTGCCATGTCCCTCAGCTCAGGTACTGTGCTTGTGCACCTAGACGAAAACGTTCTGGCTTTTGTCCGTTGGACAGTTTCGACGATGTTCGACGATGTTCGACGATGTTCCCCAGGCACCCATTTTTAATTGACACATTATTCAGCTAGACTTAATCGCTGATATTCAGAACAGCTTATCCTGAGTCTAGTTAGCGTTGGCCCGTAGCCTGTCTTTGACAACACGTTCAGTAAAACATACCTCTATGTGTAGCTGTAGTGTTTGTGCTGCAATGTGAAAGCGTTCTAGCCAGGTGAGTCAGAGATGGAGCACAGGCTTTGAGGAGGTACCTGGCTTTCTGGTTTTCAGGCAGCTTTGCTTCACATCTCTCCCCTTGAGGTCAAACACGATTTAAGTCGAGCAGACAAAGAGAGCGGCATCCCCATTTACCATGGCTGTTAGTTACGGCGGAACCTAAAGAATTAGGCAGCAGAAAAGGGGATGAGACGAGTGTCTTCCTATCCATTCGTTTTCAATGTTTTCAAGCATTAATATTTATAGAAACCAAAACAGTAACCTGCATGGGAGGATTTAACTTTAGATTTTTCAAAATCCATTTTCTTCACTGTCGTAATGCCCTTATCTTGGCGTCCCCCCCCCCTACATCCCCTCCGTTTAACTGCAATCTGACTCACTCTCAGCGGTGCACCACTGTGGTGTGACGACAGCCAGCGACCCAAATGCCTCAAACACAAGGGAGACCAAACACCTTCTCTTTCCTTCCATAGTGCTTCTCGTAAAAGTGCCTTGCAAAAGTATTCATCCCTCTTGGCGTTTTTCCTATTTTGTCGCATTACAACCTGTAATTTAAATAGATTTTTATTTGGATTTCATGTAATGGACATAATCGAAAAAGCCTTGGTTTCATGCATGTTATCAGAAGCCTCCTCCTTTAGTTTGTTTTACTCACTGCTTTAGCACACTCCGCCAACCCTGATGTCTTTGCCGTGTCTGAATCCTGGCTTAGGAAGGCCACCAAAAATTCGGAGATTTCCATACCCAACTACAACATTTTCCGTCAAGATAGAACTGCCAAAGGGGGAGGAGTTGCAATCTATTGCAGAGATAGCCTGCAAAGTTCTGTCATATTTTCCAGGTCTATGCCCAAACAGTTCGAACTTCTAATGAATCTCTCCAGAAATAAGTCTGTCACTGTTGCCGCCTGCTATAGACCCCCCTCAGCCCCCAGCTGTGCCCTGGACACCATATGTGAATTGATTGCCCCCCATCTATCTTCAGAGTTCGTTCTGTTTGGTGACCTAAACTGGGATATGCTTAACTTCTTAGGCAGCAGCACACGAGGTGACCGTCTTGGAGACCCTGGCGTGCCCAAAGTAAAATGCCTCCCATTCAGGCCCAGAAAATAGGATATGCACATATTTATGTCACGTCTGCTCCCGCTCTTTCCTTCCCCTGGCGCTTGAGGGCGCCAGATTACCCTGCATCACACGCTCCTGCCATCATCGCTCACACCTGCCCTCCCTCGTCACTCGCATCAGCGTTATTGGACTCACCTGGACTCACTCATCGCCTGTTAATTTCCTCCCCTTTGTTTGTCTGTTCCCCAGCTCTGTTCCCCGCTGCTGCATTATATTAGTTTTGTCTGTATTCTTTTGCTGACGCTGTTTCTGTCTTGTCCGTTATGTATTAAATGTTTACTCCCCGTACCTGCTTCGTCTCTCCAGCGTCATGTCCCGTGACAATTTAGTACCATTGGATAGGAAACACTCTGAATTTTCTAAACGTGTTAACCATTTGTCTGTGAGTAAAACAGAACGGATATGGCAGGCGAAACCCGAGGAATTTCTGTCCTGGAAAAAAGTGGTTTTGACAGAGTGCCTCATTGGGAACTCCTCCCTTATGAAAATGCCCATATAAGGGCATATGAATGCAGTACCTATCGCTTCCTCTGGGTGTCAACAGTCTCGAGACCTTGTTCAGATTTGATGCTTTGATTTTGATTTTTGATGCTATTAGAGCAGAGAAGAAGAGGAATCAGGAAGTGTCCCCAGAGATGTCAATAGAAGAGGACGCGCGCTCTCGCCATGCACGCTCTGTGGTTTTTTGCTTGTTTATATTCCGGTTGAATTATTATAGTAAATTTACATAAAACTGTTCCTAAGGATACATTAAGAAGGATGTTTGATTGTTCTTGGACAAGTTTATAGGTATAAGTTGAACGAGTTCTCTTCACGTTTCAATGGACGATTGGAGGCTGTATTTTCTCATTCTAACGCGCCAACCAAACGGAGATTTATGGATATAATACATTACTTTTTCTAACAAAAGAACCATGGATTGTCTTCGTTGGACACTTAGGAAGCCCTCAGCAGAAGTGTTTCAACAGGTAATTGATTTGTTTTCGCTGTGAAATGTGTTTTGTGTGAACCGTGAAGGCTAATGAATTCATGGTAATGGAAAAATAGTGAAGGTGCTACCCTCAAACAATCAAATGTGCTGCTTTCGACGAAAAGCCTTTTTGAAATCTGACAATGCTGTGATATTGCCAAGAAGCAGAGCTTTTGATGACTGTGAAACACTTGTATATTGGTGCATGTTTAATAATTCAACTTTTGGATTTTGAATTTGGCGCCCCACCACTGCCTAAGAAGTTAACACCCCGACAGTCCTACAATCTAAGCTAAATGCGTGCATCATATGTATTCACCCACATTGCTATGAAGCCCCTAAATAAGATCTGGTGCAACCAATTACCTTCAGAAGTCACATAATTAGGTAAATAAAGTCCACCTGTGTGCAATCTAAGTGTCACATGATCTGTCACATGATCTCAGTGTAGTGAGTCTGCAACACCACTAAGCAAGGGGCACCAACAAGCAAGCGGCACCATGCAGACCAAGGAGCTCTCCAAACAGGTCAGGGATAAAGTTGTGGAGAAGTGCAGATCAGGGTTGGGTTATAAAAAAATATCCGTAACTTTGAACATCCCACAGAGCACCATTAAATCCATTATAAAAAAATTGAATGAATATGGCACCACAACAAACCTGCCAAGAGAGGGCCGCCCACCAAAACTCACAGACATAGGCAAGGAGGGCATTAATCAGAGAGACAGTAAAGAGACCACAGATAACCCTGAAAGAGCTGCAAAGTATCTGTCCATAGGACCACTTTAAGACGTACACTCCACAGAGCTGGGCTTTACAGAAGAGTGACCAGAAAGAGCCATTGCTTAAAGAAAAACATACGGAAACACGTTTGGTGTTCGCCAAAATGCATGTGGGAGACTCCCCAAACATATGGAAGAATGTACTCTGGTCAGATGAGACTAAAATTTAGCTTTTTGGCCATCAAGGAAAATGCTATGTCTGGCACAAACCCAACACCTCTCATCACCACGAGAACACCATCCCCACAGTGAAGCATGGTGGTGGCAACATCATGCTGTGGGGATGTTTTTCATCGGCAGGGACTGGAAAACTGGTCAGGATTGAAGCCCAGTCCTCAATCCAATTGAGAATCTGTGGTATGACTTAAATATTCCTGTAAACCAGCTAAACTCATCCAACTTGAAGGAGCTGGAGAAGTTTTGCCTCGGAGAATGGGCAAAAAGCCCAGTGGCTAGATGTGCCAAGCTAATAGAGACATACCCCAAGAGACTTGCAGCTGTAATTGCTGCAAAGGTGTCTCTACAAAGTAGAGTAGGGGGGGTGAATAGTTACACACAATCAAGTTTTCATATTTTTTGTCTTATTTCTTGTTTGTTTCACAATAAAAAATATTTTGCATCTTCAAAGTGGTAGGCATGTTGTGTAAATCAAATGATACAAACCCCAGAAAAATCCATTTTAATTCCAGGTTGTAAGGCAACAAAATAGGAAAAATGCCAAGGGGGTGAATACTTTTGCAAGGCACTGTATTTATGGAAGGTTAGCATATGTATGGAAGGTTAGCATATGGGGTAATGGTGCACTTCCTGTTCAAAAACAGCTCAGTTTTTTTTCAAAGTGGTCTTCATTAGCGTTGGTGCATGAGAAGTTCAAAAGGAATTCATTCATGCTAATTTCCCAGAAGCCATTTCCCAGCAATGGTATGAATAGAAAAGAACAGCACTTTGCGAAGCAGGGGTTTATGGAAAGAGTGGATGCCCCTATCATGGCTAAGAGATATTCTACTTATTAATCTCATCCTTTGAATTGGAGCAAAACTAATGCCCTCGAAAATGGCTCTTTTTAAATTGGAAATACCTTTTTCATGCAATGCTACGCTTTCATCTATCCATTTCATCTACAGTATCCATCCATTCCAGCAGTTTACCCAGTAGTATCATGACACAATGTGAGACACAGATGCAGATCACAGGAGGCAGATGGTTGGAGTCTTACAATGTGTATTAATCCAAAAGGGGTAGGCTAGAGAAAGGTTGTGGACGGGCAAAAAGGTAAAAACCAGATGAGAGTCCAGGAGGTACAGAGTGGCAGACAGGCTCGTGGTCAAGGCAGTCAGAATGGTCAGGCAGGCGGGTACAGAGTGGCAGACAGGCTCGTGGTCAAGGCAGGCAGAATGGTCAGACAGGCGGGTACAGAGTGGCAGACAGGCTCGTGGTCAAGGCAGGCAGAATGGTCAGGCAGGCGGGTACAGAGTGGCAGACAGGCTCGTGGTCAAGGCAGGCAGAATGGTCAGGCAGGCGGGTACAGAGTGGCAGACAGGCTCGTGGTCAAGGCAGGCAGAATGGTCAGGCAGGCGGGTACAGAGTGGCAGACAGGCTCGTGGTCAAGGCAGGCAGAATGGTCAGGCAGGCGGGTACAGAGTGGCAGACAGGCTCGTGGTCAAGGCAGGCAGAATGGTCAGGCAGGCGGGTACAAAGTCCAAAAACAGGCAAGGGTCAAAACCGGGAGGACTAGAAAAAGGAGCAATCTGAGGTGCAGTTAACTCTAATGAACTTGTCCTCTGCAGCAGAGGGAACTCTGGGTCTTCCTTGAGAGACAGTTTAATCATAGTTCTTGATGATTTTTTGCGACTGCACTTGAAGAAACTTAAAATGAGAATGGACTGTTGTTTCTCTTTGCTTATTTGAGATGTTCTAGGCATAATATGGACTTGGTCTTTTAAGAAATAGGTATATCTTCTCTATACCAGAATCTCAAATATAAAATATATTTTGATTTGTTTAACACTTTTATTGGTTACTACATGATTCCATATGTGTTATTTCATAGTGTTGATGTCTTCATTCTACAATCTAGAAAATAGTCAAACTAAAGAAAAACCCTGTAATGAGTAGGTGAGTCCCAACTTTAGACTGGTATGTAGTGAGAAATATGCAGGCGTTAGCAGTGAAACAACAAAATCAAGCGCAGTAGTAGTGAAACATCCCCTAAGCATGATGGAAGAGATCTGTCCTCTTGTGAACCTTAAGTCCTCTGGGGCCCTAGCTCGGCCGCTTCCTTCTCTCGCTCTTTCGCTCGCTCTCGCTCTCGCTCTCTCTCTCTCTCTCTCTCTCTCTCTCTCTCTCTCTCTCTCTCTCTCTCTCTCTCTCTCTCTCATGTTATCCCTCTCTCTTTCTCTCTCCCTCAGAGCCCATATAAATTACAATCTGCATGGCAGTGGCAGGTATTGATGTAGTTTGTCAAATGGGGCTCTGGGTAGTAGGCAAAGTGCAGAAAAGTAATTTAGTTGAGCTCAACCTTGTCTGTGAGGAAGATAATAATGCAATTTGCCCCAGCATTTGAGATGATAACCGAAGCTTCCTGGTTTCCAGGCATCATAGCCACGGACCACATAGTCTCTCCCGCGTCCCAAATAACACCCTTTTTCGTATATACCGGATACCGGTAGGGCTCCTGTCAAAGGTAATGGACAATATGTGGAATAGTGTGCCATTTTGTCTCCATCACCCCCCCACCTCCTCCTACATTCTCCTTCAAGGGAAGGATGTCATGTTTCAAAATAAGGCCTTTGCGTGTTCTCTCTTAATCAATTTCCATGTTAACAGCTACTCAGCGGTCATTGGGCCACTTGTTCTCGCCTGTTCTACCCGGTGACATGTGACAGTGGGAAGCTGTCATTTGAAACAATTTGAATAAAGATTGGTTATGCGTTGGTCTCGAAACCCGGTTCCGGGCAGAATGACTGTAATCAGATGTTTCTTATTTGTCGTGCCGTTTCATATCATCTCATTGAATGTGCACGGGGAATTGAGGTCAGACGATTCGTTTATATAGCATCTTCGTTTTTTGCATTAATTGTTGAATTTGTTCGTTCAAATTACACTGGGCATTAATTTGCATATCTATGCTCTTAGTTCATATTTTTCTATATGCTAATCATGTTTCTTTTCACTCACTCGCACATTTGAATAAATTGAAACCCTAAGCTTGGTTTTGATATATAATCACATTTTAATTTGCCCCAACACCAATACATTTATATTGCTTTTATATCAGCGAGTTTTCAAGCCTTGTTTTCTTTCCTTTTTTCTCAAGGCTACACCAGCCAAGCGGACAGACAGGCCCTCTCAGGGACAACCACAGAACCACCGCATGTGGCCCTCAGATACCCACTGATGACCGAACAGACAGAGAGAACGGGGCCTCCTCAAAAGTCCCAGAATCTTATTCCATTAATGACTGACTATGTCAGCTTCATTTGCGATATTAGGCATCAAACACAAGCAATTGGAAATTAGGCATTTAAAAAGAAAAAAATATGTATTTCTCTTCTAATTAATTAATTGCACGGAATTATGCAGCCACAGATCGCTCAGAGGCGGAAATGAGTGAGTAACTCACACCCCCCTCGTTAATTATTGAAAGCATGCACAGTTTAACAATCATCTATTAATAAATAAGCCCCTTCATTAAATAAAACTCATTCCCCCTGAACTTCAAGATAACTTTTGAACTCATAGGGAGGGAGAAAATGAACAAATTACTCTCGTGTTAGAATAGATTACGGAGATGGACCGAAACTCTCCTCTTCTCCGTCGCTGTCAACTCCGAGCTCCGAATCAAAGGTGACCCCGCTGAGAAACAAACTCGTGGAGTCAGACAATATGGCGTTGGTGGCGTTCTCGCTTCTCCCTCTAATCTTTCCACAAGCATCTAGGGTTTGAGTGTTTAGAGATTAGTAAACAAACACGACAGCAGAAGAAGGGTCCCTCTTCTCAGTCCCCGCTCGTCTTCTCTTCCCCTCTCATGACTTCACTGTATGTACGTCCATGGGAATTCATTCGGCAAAAGTTTATTTTTCGACATCGCTCATTTAGAGTCTTCTCGTATTCTACAAAAATCCTCAGCAGTCTCATTACTACCGTCTCTTGTTTTGGCTGAGGAATCAGCAAGAGGGAAAGAAATACTGAATCTTTTGGTTTGCATGAGCTCCAAGGTGACAAAATGATTGCTGAGTACATGGAGTTGCAGCCAGACAGATAGTGAAGAATGTATGTTGCTTACCAACATATCAATCATACCGCTTTCTTCCTCGTTAGCAATTACTAGCGTGCGTAAGCTTGTAGCAGCCCCGAGCTATTCGTCATCCGGTGGCAGGATACCACAACATCGCACAGGCGTGTTACTGCTCGCACATCAACCCCCCAGAATGCAGCATCGCCGGCAACAAACTCTTTGTGCAAAATCATAGAGCTGTCAAGGTGTGAATTATGTCAGAGGTCAAAGAAAGGTTCAAAAGCTGGCGCCTTGTCTTAAAACGTTTGTTGGTGCTCTCGTTGGTGCTGTAAGTGCTATTCGGTGTGTGCTGCGTTTCTCCCCTCTGTGGGCCGTTGATGCCGTTTGATACGAAAAGTTCATGCACTCTGATCAAAGCTCTGTCTCTGAATTAATCCAATTCACCGGTGGAAAGAGAAGTCTGTCTCAACCATGGGTGAATCACAATACTCTAAAGATGTTTCCTCTTGGGCAGGACGCAACTTGAAGTGTTAAAGAGGAACCACCGGGTTGAAATATTGAGTTGCACTCCAGCGTTCAAGTTGAAATAGCCTAAATAAGGGCTTTTTATAGGCTGGTATGTCTGGATTACGAGGAGCCGACTAATGCCCAACTTCAGCATCTAACAAACAGAGACACACACACACACACACACACACATGCGCACGCAGTGTGAGCCAGAGTGTAGAGTTAAAGGGGAGTAGTACAGTAAGAAGTATGCCAGGCTGGATGGTAGTCTAATGTGTTATGTGTGGACTGATTACAGCCGGGGGAAACAGCTGGCTGGATATCGGTCAGCAGGCCAGCCTTATAATCTCCTCTCCTCGCTCTCCGGCAGCTCTCACAAAGACATTAAGCAGTGTGTTGTTTCACACACACACACACACACACAATGACATGCATATACCCAAACACACGCGTACACACATACACACCACTAAAAGCTTGTCCTCATAGAACACGATGCACAGTGTATCAAATGAATGTAAAAATGCATGATTGATGGGATCCGTCGTTTTGACATTGTTCTTTTTTACAGTAATGACTTTATTTTCTATTCTTCTCTTTCTGTTACACTTGTGTGGGTTATGAACATGACCTGACATGACCTGACATGACCTGACATGACCTGACATGACCCTAGGCAGTCGGTATGACAATTGACTATATTACAAGAAGAAGGTTGCAAGTGTGGGTTAATCAACGAGGGGAAAATGATGAACGACGTGGAAGGTGTGTTCCAGGATGCTACTAATCTTACACAGAGTTGCATTATTTTCCAGAGAACCGCATAGAGTCCCCCAGAGTTGATTATCCCTTTTCATACCATGGCTATAATTTAACACGTTTGCCACTAGAGATGTGTTCATTTGCAGGTAGAAATGTGTTCAACGTCCACTGAAGTAGCTAGCAAGTTTACTGGATAGCTACAGTAGTTTCTGTGTTAACCAACCAAACAGACTTGCTAGTTTAGCTAACCAAACCATCAGTCCTAACGTGCTATTATGAAAATCAAATTAAACAATGCCAATCATGTTTACAATTCAACTTTTTCTTTCAAAAGCAGCTCAAACATAGAACATGTAAGAATGAACTATAGCCACTGAATTCTACCTTGTTGATATACCGTACATTATAGGGAAATAATGCATGCTCTAGAATGCCCTTCAAGCCAATCAGAAACGAGTATTCAACAATGCCATGGTATAATTAAGCAGTAAGGCCCGAGGGGGTGTGGTATATGGCCAATATACCACGGCTAAGGGCTGTTCTTAGGCAGGACGCGTGTTCTAATTGGGGTTTTTGGGGTTCAAGACGACCCACTGCTCTTAGTAGAGATTCCTGTGAGTTTGATGCAGCCAGGTATTGTTGCGCTCCAGGCGAGCCATGGAACACAGTAATGGGTTTCTATGGGAGCTACAAAAAACTCTTACCTGAAAGCAACCTGGAGCACAATGGAGAGCGGCATAGGAGGTCGATGAATTGGACCTTTCGACACTGCTCGCAGTTATTTTTTGCCTACGTAACAATTCAATCGCAAAGAGAGAGAGTCCCATTGTGGTGAAAAACAAGCGAGGCCATCCGTCTTTTTACAATCATATCAAATATAGAACATGCTTAGATAATCATGCCCTTGAATCTCCGGAGAAAATATCCCCAAAATATTATTTGTGATATTCTGTGACATTTCTGTGGCAAGAGGTTTACGACAGTTGCAGTGCATTGTGGGTAATCGGATAGGTTGATGAAGATAACCGCCCAATCATTCCCATCTACCGCACCATTAATCTACAAATAAGAAACGTCAGATGTCGCCTAACGCTAAAAAAACGCTGGGACTCATTTGGCCAACGTGAATTACCCATACCATTTCCTCCCCCAGCCCCTTGTCAACCCCCGCCACAGAGTCACTCTGTCAGAGGTAAACGGTCAGTAGGAGGTGTAAGTAATCTGCCACTATGCGTGACCCCTTTATTGACCTTTCACCTTTTGACCTCCGTGTTGACAAACATTGCATTGCTTTTTTTTTTTCCCGAAACCTTCAATATTCCTTTGAACTACATGGGGGTGTTGTGTTTAGTGAGGGCTGTTTTGGGGTTAGCACCACCAGAAAATAAACTGCCCCTATGCGTGACCCCCACACTCACCTTTCACCTTTTGGACCTCTGTGTTGAATATTGAAAAATACTGTCTGTCTTTTTCTTTCAACATTACAGGAAGCGTTGGCCTGTATGGGACTATGAGGATGTTGTGTTTTTTGGGGTTGAGCTCCAGCAGATTCCCCCGTGAGGTGATTTGTCTTGGCTGTGTTGTGTTAGGTTTGCGTGGGATGCGGCCAACCTATAAATCACAGGTTTTCTATTACAGCACCTGTCCTCCGAGTCTGTCACACACAGAGCCAGGGAGTCAGAGGCTACTGACATCCTACTCTCCTGGAACCCGTTGTGCCAAACTGACACGTCCTAAATTGATTTATTATGAAGAATTGATACAGCCAAAACTTCAATCAAAATGATAATGCACATGCAGCCACCTCATGGTATTATAAACCAGATTAATTCAGCTGAAATCTAGACTAAGTCTAACTATCTACACTAAACCAAATGAAAGACTTGCTCATCCCCAAATGAGTATTTAGTGCATTTGTTTATACAAATGATAATCTGCTATACTGTAGGAGATTTAAAGCTGAAATATTGTTGTTGCAATTATCCAAGAATGGTTATTGTCGTTTCTTTTGATCGTGTTATGTCATCTTATCCGCCTGTTTTTTGTAACGTGTGTGAAGCATTCAAATGTACATTATACAATCCACTATTTACGATACCTTAATCATCAAAGGCTACTGAAAGCTATTGGTCTGAACACTCAAGGACCAAAAGCAAAAGAAATGGAAAACAATGGGAATTGTTTCATTGCACTGCTCATGCTGCCCTTCAGATGAAACGTAACAGTAGGCCTGCGTCCCAAATGGCACCCTGTTCCTTACAGAGTGCATTACTAGTCTAGTCCATCGCTGCAACCAGCTGCCAATAAAGATCTCTCTCTCTCTCTCTCTCTCTCTCTCTCTCTCTCTCTCTGTCTCTCTCTCTCTCTCTCTCTCTCTCTCTCTCTCTCTCTGTCTCTCTCTGTCTCTCTCTCTCTCTCTCTCTCTCTCTCTCTCTCTCTCTCTCTCTCTCTCTGTCTCTCTCTCTCTCTCTCTCTCTCTCTCTCTGTCAATTCAATTCAATGGAGTTTATTGCCATGGGAAACATATGTTCACATTGCCAAAACAAGTGAAGTAGATAATAAACAAAAGTGAAATAAACAATAAAATGAACGGTAAACATTACCCTCAGAAGTTCTAAAAGAATAAAGACGTTTCAAATGTCATATTATGTCTATATATACGGTGTTGTAACGATGTGCAAATAGTTGAAGGCAGGTAGCCTAGTGGTTAGAGCGTTGGACTCAGAGATCGAATCCCTGAGCTGACATGGTAAAAATCTGTCTTTCTACCCGTGAACAAGGCAGCTAACCCACTGTGCCTAGGCCATCATTGAAAATATGAATGACTTCTTAACTGACTTGCCTAGTTAAATAAAGTTTGGCTCAGTCACAGTGCAGGTATTGTGCTACTGTGGTCTCTCTGTTTATGGTCAAAATAGCATTCTAGTTTGCTCAGTTTTTTTGTCAATTCTTTCCAATGTGTCAAGTATTTATCTTTTTGTCTTCTCATGATTTGTTTGGGTCTAGTTGTGTTGCTGTCCTGGGGCTCTGTTGGGTCTGTTGGTGTTTGTTAACAGAACCCCAGGACCAGCTTGCTCTTTTCAGGATTTTGATCATTAGCGGGTGTCTGCCTAATTCTGCTCTGCATGCATTATTTGGTATTTTACGTTGTACACCGAGGATATTTTTGCAGAGTTCTGCATGCAGAGTCTCTCTCTCTCTCTATTTTTCTCTCTCTCCCTCCCAGTCTCTCTGTATGTAGTGACCATTGGCCAGCTACACAGCGTGTTAATTCCCGGCCCATACGAGGATGTTGCTGATTAAAGTCATTAGGCTGGATTGGGCCGACAGAGTGGCGGGCTCCGTTCAACATTACAAATTACTTTTACACTTCACGTTTTTGGCCCCGAGGCCCAATAAGCCCAACTTTACAGCCCTTCAAAATAAAAGCACCTCTATTTTGTCCAGTAATTGCCAATGGTTTTGTTGACCAGTCAGTGATCGTATCTTTTTCTTCTCCGGTGAGCGGGATTTCTCTGACACAAACACACATGCACGCGCACACGCACACACACGCACACACACACTCAGCTGACAGGCATGGAGAGAGAGAGGCCACGGGCTGGGAGAGGGGAGAGAAACTTTAGATACCATGTTTATGCTTATTGGTGTTGACATGGTCTCCTGTGGCAAGCTGCATGGAGCTGTGCTACGTGTGCGGCGGTGTTCATTACGTCAACAATAACTAGAAAATAATCATATTTGTCAACTACCTATTTTTCCTGATGAAAACTAATAATGAGACAAGGGTGCCCTGAAAAAAAAAAAAATCTAATCTATTACAAATTACTTTTCATTTAAATTGACAAAAATGTAAGGAGACGAGAATTCCATGTAAGACTAATGGACATTCAATTTGCCCTGAAGCTCCTTTTCATCAAATTGTGTCCAATCGTAAGCATGCATACCGTTGCAGAATATTTAATGCAATCCTCTCATTGACCGATAAGGTCTTTGAAGTGAGCTGGCTCTTTCCCACACACAGCTCCCCAGCGGTCACTTCAATCATTAGTCTCTCTTTTGAACTGATACTCAGCCAGGACACTTCAATTGTAACTTACCTCGATTAGAAACAATAATGTCTTTGATAATCTTTGCTTTGATGTAGGCCTTTTTTTCCCTGATCACAAGCTCTAATTGTCATGTGCGCTGTTCTTCATATCACATTTTTTGGGCATTCTTGCAGTCAGCAAATGCGAGTTGCATTTTTTTTCCGAACAGATTCTCCCATTTTCAAGGTTAATCACTGTGATTTAACTCCCTCCGATGGTTCTCATTTACATAAGTATGCATACCCCTTGACTCATTTACATAAGTATTCATACCCCTTGACTCAAATACGTAAGTATTCATACCCCTTGACTCATTTACATAAGTATTCGTACCCCTTGACTCAGTTACATAAGTATTCATACCCCTTGACTCATTTACATAAGTATTCGTACCCCTTGACTCATTTACATAAGTATTCGTACCCCTTGACTCAGTTACATAAGTATTCATACCCCTTGACTCATTTACATAAGTATTCATACCCCTTGACTCAGTTACATAAGTATTCGTACCCCTTGACTCATTTACATAAGTATTCATACCCCTTGACTCATTTACATAAGTATTCGTACTTTGACTCAGTTACATAAGTATTCGTACTTGACTCATTTACATAAGTATTCGTACCCCTTGACTCAGTTACATAAGTATGCACCTTGACTCAGTTACATAAGTATTCGCACTTTGACTCAGTTACATAAGTATTCATACCCCTTGACTCATTTACATAAGTATTCGTACCCCTTGACTCAGTTACATAAGTATTCGTACCCCTTGACTCATTTACATAAGTATTCGTACCCCTTGACTCAGTTACATAAGTATTCATACCCCTTGACTCAGTTACATAAGTATTCGTACCCCTTGACTCAGTTACATAAGTATTCATACCCCTTGACTCATTTACATAAGTATTCGTACCCCTTGACTCAGTTACATAAGTATTCATACCCCTTGACTCATTTACATAAGTATTCGTACCCCTTGACTCAGTTACATAAGTATTCGTACCCCTTGACTCAGTTACATAAGTATTCATACCCCTTGACTCATTTACATAAGTATTCATACCCCTTGACTCATTTACATAAGTATTCGTACCCCTTGACTCATTTACATAAGTATTCGTACCCCTTGACTCAGTTACATAAGTATTCATACCCCTTGACTCATTTACATAAGTATTCGTACCCCTTGACTCATTTACATAAGTATTCGTACCCCTTGACTCAGTTACATAAGTATTCGTACCCCTTGACTCATTTACATAAGTATTCGTACCCCTTGACTCAGTTACATAAGTATTCGCACTCTTGACTCAGTTACATAAGTATTCATACCCCTTGACTCATTTACATAAGTATTCGTACCCCTTTGACTCAGTTACATAAGTATTCATACCCCTTGACTCATTTACATAAGTATTCGTACCCCTTGACTCAGTTACATAAGTATTCGTACCCCTTGACTCAGTTACATAAGAATTCACACCCCTGAGTCAATACATGTTACACCTTTGGCAACGATTACAGCTGGGTAGGTCTCTAAGAGATGTGTTCACCTGGATTGTACAATATTTTGAACTATTATTATGTTTAACTTCTTCAAGCTCTGTCAAGTTGGTTGTTGATCATTGCTAGACAGCCATTTTAAAGTCTTTCCAAGACAATTTGAGTCAAAACTGTAACTCGGCCACTCAGACCCTAGGTCTCGACCCCGCCCTGTGCAACTGGGTCCTGGACTTCCTGACGGGCCGACCCCCAGGTGGTGAGGGTAGGAAACAACATCTCCACCCCGCTGATCCTCAACACTGGGGCCCCACAAGGGTGCGTTCTCAGCCCTCTCCTGTAGTCCCTGTTCACCCATGACTGCGTGGCCAAGCACACCTCCAACTCAATCATCAAGTTTGCTGACGACACTACAGTGGTAGGCCTGATTACCAACAACGATGAGACGGCCTACAGGGAGGAGGTGAGGGCCCTCGGAGTGTTGTGTCAGGAAAATAACCTCTCACTCAACCTCAACAAAACTAAGGAGATGATCGTGGACTTCAGGAAACAGCAGAGGGAGCACCCCCCCTATCCACATCGACGGGACAGTAGTGGAGAAGGTGGAAAGTTTTAAGTTCCTCGGCGTACACATCACAGACAAACTGAAATGATCCACCCACACAGACAGCGTGGTGATCCTCAGGAGGCTGAAGAAGTTTGGCTTGTCACCAAAAACACTCACAAACTTTTACAGATGCACAATCGAGAGCATCCTGTCGGGCTGTATCACTGCCTGGTACGGCAACTGCTCCGCCCACAACCGTAAGGCTCTCCAGAGGGTAGTGAGTTCTGCACAACGCATCACCGGGGGGCAAACTACCTGTCCTCTAGGACACCTACACCACCCAATGTCACAAGAAGGCCAAAAAGATCATCAAGGACA
This sequence comes from Brachymystax lenok tsinlingensis, assembly GCA_030435695.1. Taxonomy (NCBI): domain Eukaryota; kingdom Metazoa; phylum Chordata; class Actinopteri; order Salmoniformes; family Salmonidae; genus Brachymystax; species Brachymystax lenok. Next base: position 10,008,711 of record CM059810.1, on the reverse strand, counting down.
ACAACCACCCGAGCCACTGCCTGTTCACCCCGCTATCATCCAGAAGACGAGGTCAGTACCGGTGCATCAAAGCTGGGACCGAGAGACTGAAAAACAGCTTCTATCTCAAGGCCATCAGACTGTTAAACAGCCATCACTAACATTGAGTGGCTGCTTCCAACATACTGACTCAAATCTCTAGCCACTTTAACAATTCAGAATTTGATGTAATAAATGTATCACTAGCCACTTTAAACAATGCCACTTCATATAATGTTTACATATCCTACATTACTCATCTCATATGAATATACTGTACTCTATACCATCTACTGCATCTTGCCTATGCTGTTCGGCCATTACTTGTTAGATACTACTGCATGGTCGAAACTAGAAGCAAAAGCATTTCACTACACTCGCATTAACATCTGCTAACCATGTGGATGTGACAAAATTGTTTTGTTTTTTTATATATATATTTTTTAAATCTATGTTCTGTACAGGCTTCCTTCTTTCCACTCTGTCAGTTAGGTTAGTATTGTGAAGTAACTACAATGTTGGTGATCCATCCTCAGTTTTATCACAGCCATTAAACTCTAACTGTTTTAAAGTCACCAGTGGCCTCGTGGAAATTGTTTCCTTCCTCTCCGGCAACTAAATTAGAAAATGATGCCTGTATCTTTGTAGTGACTGGATGTATTGGTGTCCTTCTTTTCCAAGCATTGGAAAACCTCCCTGGTCTTTGTGGTTGAATCTGTGTTTGAAATTCCCTGCTCGACTGGAGGGACCTTACAGATAATTGTATGTATGAGGTACAGAGATGAAGTAGCCATTCAAACATCATGTTAAAGACTATTAGGGAGCCCATAAAACTTATTATGTGACTTGTTATGCAAACGTTTTATCCCAAACATATTTGGGCTTTCCAAAACAAAGGGATTGAATGCTTATTGACTCGAGACATTTCAGCTTTTCATTTTTAATACATTTGAACCAAAACTTGTCTAAAAAACACAATTCCACTTTGACGTTGTTGCGTGTTGTCCAGTGACACAACATCTCAATTTAATCCGTTTTAAATTCAGGATCAAGTCAAGGGGAATGCTTTCTGAAGCCAATGGTTAATTATCTCTGGAATTGGTTACAATATGGCACAATAGCAATGTTGCCAGTTAAGGTTTATGAGGGGATAGTAGGCCTAGCTGGACAAGGCTATCTGAATGTGCACATGATGGAAGTAAAAAAAAAATATATATATATTATTTAATGTAACAAAATATGACAAAAAATAACTGTGACTAAAAGTAGACACACTGATCTTCTGTCTGGTCTCTGGGGAGTGTGCAGTATGTGTTTGTGTGATTCCGTGTTAGTGTGGGTGTACGAGGACATAGGGACATGTCCAGGGGCATGACCAAAGGGCCACTGATTGGGTCTTGGGTCTTCCATTGAGGCTAGCCACCTGACATTCAGACAACTTTTCTTCAGACGTGCTTTTGCTACCACATCACATCCTCATCATACACACGTCTGGCACACTCTCAGTGTGTATGTGTGTGTGTGTGTGTGTGTGTATGTATGTGGGCGTGAATGTCACTCTAAGACAAACCTGACAGCAGATTGAGGACCAGGGAAGAAAAGCACAAACACAACATTTCCCTCTGTCGATCGGGAAGATTTCCAGGCACACCTGGGCCGCCGCTCTGACAGGGTGCCAGTAACAACCAAAACACAGAAACAAAACAAAAACCAGCCAATGAATAAAATGAAAAGAGAAAAAGTAGCAGCACAGTGAGACTTATCGATTGTCCATATTGACCTTTATGAGGCTGAAATTATGGATTTTTAGCTCAAGAGGGATGTGGGGGGGCAGTGTGTGTGCGTGCGTGGCATGCTCCCTTCAGCATGCCAAAACCCATAACCTAAGGAATGCCCGCTCATATCGAATGTGATTGTTCAGGGACATTTCACGCTAAGGTTTACAGCCATGAGTAGGACTATCCTGGGAAACAGCCGTAATAATGCAAATCAATTCGGTCCCACTTGAAACGCTTCTACTTGGAGATGAGACTTTGTGTGTGTTCACGTGTGTGTGTGTGTTCACGTGTGTGTGTGTGTTCACGTGTGTGTGTGTGTTCACGTGTGTGTGTGTGTGTTCACGTGTGTGTGTGTTCACGTGTATTTGTTGAGAGAGAGGGGGGAAAGGAAAGACAGGGGGAAGGAAAGAGAGGAGGAAGGAGAGAGAGGGGGAGAGAGAGAGGGGGTTCAAGTCAATACATAAAAATGAAGACCAGAAGTACGTGGACACCTGCTCGCCGAACATCTCATTCCTAAATCATGGCCAATAATATGGAGTTGATCCCCCCCCTTTGCTGCTATAACTGATTCCATTCAGCCACGAGCATTAATGGAGTCGGCATTGATGTTGGGCGATTAGGCCTGGCTCACAGCGGCGTTCCAATGCATTCCAATGTGGTTGAGGTCAGGGCTCTGTGCAGGCCGGTCAAGATCTTCCACACCGGTCGCTCCAAACCATTTCTGTATGGACCTTTCTTTGTGCACAGTGGCATTGTCACGCTTAAACAGTAAAGTGCTTTCCCTAAACTGTTGCCACAAAGTTGGAAGCACATAATTGTCTAGGATGTCATTGTATGCTGTAGTTTAAGATTTACCCTCACTGGAACTAAGGGACCTAGCCTGAATCATGAAAAACAGCCCCATACCATTATTCCTCCTTTACCACACTGTACATTTTGGCACTACACATTCGGGCAGGTAGCGTTCTCCTGGCATCCACCAAACCCAGATTGGTCCGATGGACTGCCAGATGGTGAAGCGTGATTCATCACTCCAGAGAACGCGGTTCCACAGCTCCAGAGTTCAATGGCGGCGAGCTTTACACCACTCCAGACGATACTTGGTGATGTTAGGCGTGTGTGCGGCTGTTCGGCCATGGAAACCCATTTCATGAAGCTCCCGATGAACAGTTCTTGTGCTGACGTTGTTTCCAGAGGCAGTTTGAAACTCAGTAGTGAGTGTTGCAACTGAGGACATAACCATTTTTTACACGCTATGTGCTTCAGCAGTCTGTAGTCCCGTTCTCGTGTGGCCTACAACTTTTGTGGGTGAGCCGTTGTTCCTCCTAGGCGTTTCTACTTCACAATAACAGCACTTACAGTTTACCTTGGCAGCTCTATCAGGGCAGAAATGTGACGTATGGACTTGTTGGAAAGGTGGCATCCACTGAGCTTTTCAGTACGAGCCATTCTACTGTCAATGTTTTGTCTATGGAGATTGCATGGTTGTGTGCTCAATTGTATACCCCTGTCAGCAACGGGTGTGGCTGAAATAGCCGAATCCACTCATTTGAAGAGGTGTCCACATATATTTGTATGTATCGTGTTAGCATATTACCGCTCTGGACAGGTGAGTGGTCCAACAGAAGGGCCTGTAGTGATACAGGCGAGTCCCCCAGGTGCCTGGATCAGGACTAGCTGATCAGGCTCCATTATAAGAGATTGGCCCCTCATTTTGAGTTATCAAAATGAATAGCCCTGGCCAAATTACTCTTTAGCATTTGATCCGTGCGTAATATGAGTCCACAAATGGCACCACATTCCCCTATTTAGTGCACTACTTTTGACCAGGGCTCATAGGGCTATGATCAAATGTAGTGCACTATAGGTAATAGGGAGCCATTTGAGATGCTGCCATTACCCTCTTGCTCTTTCTTACCAATTATTATTTTAATGGCATGCACTAGGTTACTTAATAGTCCCGCTATGAGGTGCAAAACGCTGATGCTAGGTTGAAGCTAGGCTGTGCAAGGCAGAGAATAACAATTTTGAGGCAAGTCAATCAAGCCTGTCTCTGCCGCTCCTCTACTCTATTTGTGCGTCCCAAATGGCATCCTATTCCCTATATAGGGCACTAGTTTTTTGGGGGGACCATAGCCCTATACCTATAGTGCCATTTAGACACGTCCTATCTATATTTCCCCAGCACATTGCCAGGCACGGTAAATTCAGTTGTTCCACACTTTTACCCCGGGGACCTACAGTTACAACCTCTCTCGTTGTCGACAGATGGGCGATGTATACTCACCGCTTGATAGCTGATGTGTTTTACTGCAGTGCTGGGTCATTTGTGATTCTACAGCCGACAACATACTTTCGAGTTCAGACGATATATATAACTACAGTGAGGGGAAAAAAGTATTTGATCCCCTGCTGATTTTGTACGTTTGCCCACTGACAAAGAAATGATCAGTCTATAATTTTAATGGTAGGTTTATTTGAACAGTGAGAGACAGAAAAACAACAAATAAATCCAGAAAAACGCATGTGAAAAATGTTATAAATTGATTTGCATTTTAATGAGGCAAATAAGTATTTGACCCCCTCTGCAAAACATGACTTAGTACTTGGTGGCACAACCAAATATATATATATATATATATATATATATATATATATATAAGTAAGTTAGTAGAACTTGTTAGTTTTTTAAATTTTCTGATAAAAGCCTTTTCTGTTGTGTTTTTGTTTTGTTGACGTTACCATACAGCCTGGGTGAGGTGCTTTGTGGGACACCTATTTTGGGGGAATTTGTCTCCCTCTCACATGTCAATAAACCCCCTAGAGGTGAGTCAAAGGGAAAACGGTTATTAACCTTGAAATGAATCCCGGGCCTTAACGACCTTGGCCCCGTAACATAGTGTGTATAGCCAGAAAGTGGACAGTCCGTTACTCCTCTGTGGCCGGACTGATAAGTCATTGCAGACACATAATTTTTTTTTTTAAATAAATAAACCTGCCCCTTTTTTTCTGTCGACTTTTGGATCAGGGGATTGATTTCATTCTGTAAAAATGTTTTATTTAATTTGTTATTGTTCTTTTTTTACAGTAGTTGCTTTCGTGCTGTGTGAGGGAATGAGCATGTGGGCACAAACACACACACACACACACACACACACACACACACACACACACACACACACACACACACTCACACACTCTCTAATCGCGGTCACATTGGCTGTAGATGAAGTTGAAGTTGACGCTTGGTCTCAGACAGAAAACATCGGTCCTCAGAGTTGAAGCCCTGCTTTCAGGAGAAGTTCAAGTTCAGATCCTGTCTGTCCAAGCTTGCCCTCTCTCTTCATCTCTCCCTTTCTCTCTCTCTCTCTCTCTTCATCTCATCCACACTCCAGCAGCTCTCCTTCCTGATCACTCTTCTTACTTTCTCAGACCCTGTACTACCCACCTCGTTTTTCTTTCCCTTCTCTTTGTCAGACTCCCTCTCTATCTCTCCATCTCCCTCTCTATCTCTCCATCTCCCTCTCTATCTCTCCATCTCCCTCTCTATCTCTCCATCTCCCTCTCTATCTCTCCATCTCCCTCTCTATCAGCTCTGCCTAAACTCTGCTCCTTCCTAAAAGGGGTCCGTGCCCCCTACGACCTCGTTCCCAAAAGACGGCGGTGGAACAATCAGCAGACCACGGCTTATCCGCAGATTTGGGGCGAAGAGGGAGGTCCCACGAAGTCTCAAATCAACACCCCACTGATAGATAAAGCTGGTTCCGAGCTCCAAAACGATAAATGAAGTCCTTCCGATTTACTGTCGTTGATCGCTGATCCGCCTACTCCCCGCATAATTGAAGCGCTTGAGATGATAACAACATTGGATTTACCAAGTTCTACCAAGTTTCAATAACGGGAATAATTCATGTTTATCCAGAGAGTCCCGAGAAAAAAATGCAAAAATCAGAAGTGCCCATTTAAAACGTTTAAAACCAAGATATATATATATATGGTCTCTATGCTAGGGTTCCTTCCAGCTTGTCTGCGCCACTATTTAAGGAGCAAATTAAACTGATATTAGGTAATAATCGGCAATGAAATTGTTGTGAATTGCGAAGTCCGTACATGAATTCAGAGCGTTATCATGTTCCTCAATTAATTCACCGCGTTTCAGCAGTAGGTTATCTCGATAAATGTGCGCTCTCAGGACGCAAAGAGCACACCCCGAGTATAGCATTGTAGAATCACGCAGACTTTGTACCAAAGTTGTAACGAAAGCTTTGTCAAACAAAAGTCGCTAAGTTTGCTAGATAACCTCCTTTAACGAATGATATCTCATATGACAAAATAATCGCGTTGATGATTATACAGATAGCAGATCAGCTCATAGATAACGGGGACCAACTTTGTTTAAAAAAAAACTCTCATACTGGTTGCTGACCACACATTCTCTACCAATGTTCTCATATGGGCCAGCAAGTACGAGACAGCACAGAGAAGCTATAGCGGTATAGGAGAGAGACGCGTTTTGATAATTGCAGAATAGTGCGATTGGGACTGGATATGGAAATATCCTTGGCTCTATGACAGGAGAAACATTTTCCCTCATGCTTCTCTGAATTTGTTAACAGATTTCATGTCTGTGACAGAGATGCTTATGTAGTGAATTGTGCATAGGCCTATCAAATTTGTGACTCTCTGAAAAGTCACAATGTCAGCTCAAAGAGACACATTTTTTTTTAGGCTACTCTGTAGGGGTTTTCCTGTAGTGTTTTTGAACTGCATTCGGGTTGCATGTGCAGTCCGGCAATGTCAATTATGCCTGTGCTTTTGAATTTATGTTGACTTTTCGTGAAGTAAATACGCTAGGCTAAAGGCTTCCAACGTGTTTGGATAATGTGCTATATTATTTGTTGCTAATCTGAGACGTGTTGTGTGGAATTGCATTGGTGCCAACGTACGACGGGAATATGCTGCAATTCTTTGTGATCTTTGTGATTCCCCCCGGGGACAGTCCCGGAAAATCCCGGGTCAGCCATGTTAATTGCTAGTAGTCAGTACTACTTATACAACAGTGCAAGCCATTCACATGGACAACATGAAAACATAGACAACTGTCTATAAATTGTATTAATTATAATCTGAGATGACATATGTTTTCAGCAATGCTACACACAAAATGTTTTATTATTATTTGATTCTGTAATACTCCCTCATTAATCCGCCTCATCCACACATGGTATGCGTCCCAAATGGTACCTTATTTCTTATATAATGCACTTATTTTGACCAGGGTTCTGGTAAAAAAAGAAAATTTATGCACTATAAAATCAATAGGGTGCCATTTGGGACGCAGACATGGAAATGTTTATGAAAATGATTAAAGGTGTCTTTTCCCTTCTGCGACCAAGCGGCGACTCTCTCTCTCTCTCTCTCTCTCTCTCTCTCTCTCTCTCTCTCTCTCTGTCTGTCTGTCTGTCTGTCTGTCTGTCTGTCTGTCTGTCTGTCTGTCTGTCTCTCTCTCTCTCTCTCTCTCTCTCTCTCTCTCTCTCTCTCTCTCTCTCTCTGGTCTCTCTCTCTCTCTCTCTCTCTGGTCTCTCTCTCTCTCTCTCTCTCTCTCTCTCTCTCTCTCTCTGGTCTCTCTCTCGACAGATTAATAATTCATCTAATTCCATGTATTATCAAGTGCAATTCCTCAAAAGTAGGCCCGTGAATGGTTATTTTTATCAGTAACGCCCAGGACAGATGTTTGGCTCGATGACGTGTGAGGGGACAAAACGTTTCTTCATGCCGAGATTTCTCTCTCGTGACGTGCCCTCTGGATAACCTTCCCCAAGGAAACGAGACGACATTAACATGCTAGAGCACTGATGGGCCACTCATGGGTTGCATCCCAAATAACACCCTATTCCCTACATACAGTAGTGCATTGCTTTTGCCCAGCGCCCTTAGGGCTGCCATTTGGAACACAGAATTCTATACTTAAGCAATGTGGCCAATATACACACACTACCTCGTGCTTAAGTATGGAATATACCACAGCTAAGGGCTGTTCTTAGGCACAACACGACGTGGAGTGCCTGGGTATAGCCCTTAGCTGTTGTATATTGGCCATATACCACAAATCCACAAGGTGCCTTATTGCCATTATAAACTGGTTACCAACGTAATTGGAATAGTATAAAGTCATTTTTTTGGTCAAACCCGGTGGTATACGGTCTGACATACTACGGCTTTCAGTCAATCAGCATTCAGGGCTGGAAACCACCTGGTTTATAATAGGCACTCGTTACCTGCCCCCTAGTACATTCGCATGAGCCCGCTGAACACTCGACGAGTTGTGCGCAGTGTCTTTACACCACCATGTAATGTAGAGATGTAGATGTATATGCGCCCTTGGAGCTGTTGTTTGTATTGGGTCCATGTTAGATGCTGTTTGGGTCCATGTTAGATGCTGTTCTACTTCATCCCGTTGCATGTAAGAGACGGTTTTGCATGTAAGAGACGGTTTTGGTTTTGATGTTCTGGACTCGTCATGTGTTATGTTGCTGTTGTTACCTGTGTATCATCCTTGAGGACAGAGGCACAACGTGATTCCGAAATCGGCCAGTGTGACACTTCAGTGACAATGTTTTATGTCAGTGTAGTTTAAAAAAAAAAAAAACCCGGATCCGTCAAAAGGTTAAGGTGAAAGCGGCCACTCCTGAAATGATGAGATACAACAACCACAACCACAACAACAACAACAACAACAACAACAACAACAACAACCACCACCACCACCACCACCACCACCACAACCACCACCACAACAACAACCACAACAACAACCACAACCACAACCACCACAACAACAAAAACCACAACAACCACCACCACAACAATAACAACAACAACAACAACAACATAGGAAAAATATCAACACAACGTTATCTGACCAGCGTTAGACAGATCAATAATAAATGTGTGTCAACACAATATCCAGAGTCCTTATGCAACAATATCTCAAAGAGGCGAGGACATCTCTCCAATGAGACGCCCATTTTTCATGAGTGTGCTCATTTGCTGCACGTGTAAAGGAGATAAAGTGCCCGAATGCAGACAGTGGCGGGTGTTGATTGATTCATCATAGAGTTTCTCTTGCCGTATCCGTGTTTTCCTCAAGTAAGGTTTCCATGGTCTTGAAGGGAGGGAGGGAGGGGGAGAGAGGGGGGGAGAGAGAGGGGAGAGAGAGAGAGAGAGAGAGAGAGAGAGAGACTATTATACAGCCAACAGCAGCTCCGAGCAGCAGTGAGCATAGCTACAAACTTCATTTGGAGGCAGAAAAGGTCACATCTGGGGCCTGTCTCTCTCGCAACGTCTGGGTCTACTGGGTCTAATAAAAACCGAGACCTTTTGCTCAGGCAAATCCTGAACCTACGCCCTGTTTTCAGTTTGAGTCCGCAGAGACTAGTCTCTCTCTCAATTCAGTATACTTTTGTGACATGGCAAGTTAAATTACTTACATTGTCAAAGTATACAAATCACAAAACAATGATGGGACCAATAGCAATAAGGCCTCAATATTAATAGTAGTAGTGACAACAGCAACTACATGACTGAGAAGCCACATGACATGGTATGAAAGCCAAAACAAAACCAAAATGGGACATTTTATTGACGTTTCATAGGACATGTTGTGACTGGAGGGCGCATTTTGGCTTTCACCCAATAAATATACTTTTTTCCCTTCATATTTTATAGTTTAGTAGCCTATTGGTTAGAGTGTTGGACTAGTAACCGAAAGGTTGCAAGTTCAATTCCCCGAGCTGTCGCTCTGCCCCTGAACAAGGCAGTTAACCCACTGTTCCTAGGCCGTCATTGAAAATAAGGATTTGTTCTTAACTGACTTGCCTAGTAAAATAAAATGAGTTATAAAGAAATATTCTCTTAGGTCTGAGTGTTTGTCACAGTGTAATAGAAAATGCATCTCTGTCTCTATCTCTCCCCTGGAGCAGAGTGAGCACAGCCTGTCCTCTCTGGGCAGCCAGGTTTCTCTGTGACGACTGGTCTCTATAGCCAGCCTGTCCTCTCTGGGCAGCCAGGTTTATCTGTGTCGACCGGTCTCTATAGCCAGACTGTCCTCTCTGGGCAGCCAGGTTTGTCTGTGACGACTGGTCTCTATAGCCAGACTGTCCTCTCTGGGCAGCCAGGTTTATCTGTGTCGACCGGTCTCTATAGCCAGACTGTCCTCTCTGGGCAGCCAGGTTTGTCTGTGACGACTGGTCTCTATAGCCAGACTGTCCTCTCTGGGCAGCCAGGTTTATCTGTGTCGACCGGTCTCTATAACCAGACTGTCCTCTCTGGGCAGCCAGGTTTATCTGTGACGACTGGTCTCTATAGCCAGACTGTCCTCTCTGGGCAGCCAGGTTTGTCTGTGACGACTGGTCTCTATAGCCAGACTGTCCTCTCTGGGCAGCCAGGTTTATCTGTGACGACTGGTCTCTATAGCCAGCCTGTCCTCTCTGGGCAGCCAGGTTTGTCTGTGACGACTGGTCTCTATAGCCAGACTGTCCTCTCTGGGCAGCCAGGTTTATCTGTGACGACCGGTCTCTATAGCCAGACTGTGCTCTCTGGGCAGCCAGGTTTATCTGTGACGACTGGTCTCTATAGCCAGCCTGTCCTCTCTGGGCAGCCAGGTTTGTCTGTGACGACCGGTCTCTATAGCCAGCCTGTCCTCTCTGGGCAGCCATGTTTGTCTGTGACGGCCGGTCTCTATAGCCAGACTGTGCTCACTGAGTCTGTACCTAGTCAGCGTTTTCCTCAGTTTTCTATCAGTCACAGTGGTCAGATAGTACATGGTTGCAGACTGTCTGTTTAGAGACAAATAGCATTGCAGTTTACTTAGATTTTTTGTAGTGTCTTTCCAATAGGTAATATATTTTTATTTTTGCTTTGTGATGATTTGGTTGGGCCAGATTTTCTGACTGCTGTCCTGAGGCTCTATGATGTTGGTTTGGGTTAGTGAACTGAGCCTCAGAACCAGCTGGCTGAGTGCTGTCCTGAGGCTCTATGGGGTTGGTTTGGGTTGGTGAACTGAGCCTCAGAACCAGCTGGCTGAGTGCTGTCCTGAGGCTCTATGGGGTTGGTTTGGGTTGGTGAACTGAGCCTCAGAACCAACTGGCTGAGTGCTGTCCTGAGGCTCTATGGGGTTGGTTTGGGTTAGTGAACTGAGCCTCAGAACCAGCTGGCTGAGTGCTGTCCTGAGGCTCTATGGGGTTGGTTTGGGTTAGTGAACTGAGCCTCAGAACCAGCTGGCTGAGGGGACTCTTCTCTTGTTTCATCTCTTGACATTGTAGAGCTGTGTGATGGAATGTTCTGGGGTCACTTGTTTTTAGATGGTTGTAAAATGTGATGTCTCTTTTTTCTATTTGATTAAGGAGGGGGTATTGGCCCAATTCTGCTCTACATACGTTATTTGGAGGTTTTCTTTGTACTTGCATTACAGTCTTTCAAAACTGCAGTATTTCGATTGGATGTTTGTCCCATTTGGCAAATTCATTATTAGAGAGTAGACCCCGTACTTTGCTGCCATATAGAGCAATTGGTTCTATAGCTGATTGGAATAATTTAGATTCTAATTGGAATTTTTATGTTTTTTTTAGTGGCATAGAATGCCTTTGTTTTGGTTTACTTGTTTGTCAATTAGAGTGTGGAGGGTATGTGGTTTGTTGTGCGGTAATTTGTAAAAAATCCAATCTGGCTTCTGCTCAGGACATTGTCAAGGAAATTACATAGTCTGCTATTTATGATACTGCAGAGTTTTTTCCCCAAGTTGCAGTTAACGCAAATTCCTCTTTAATTATTTGGGTTTTTCTACATTTTTATAGATTGGTGTGATCAATCCTTTGTTCCAAATATTGGGGGAAATTCCTGCATTGTGGATAATGTTGAAGAGTTTGAGTATAGCCAATTTGAATTTGTGTTCTGTATATTTGACTATTTCATTTAAAATACCATCAGCACTCTTTCAATCTCTTTCCAGAATAGATTCAGGATTTCTGAACTGTGATTTAATTACGAACACTTTTATTATTGGTGGCACAGTTCGGATGAAGACAGTTTTTGTTGATGTAAATAGCATGCCTGGCTGCGTAGGGAGAATGGGACGGGGCACACGTCCCTGCCAATTAACAGAGTGACCCATGTGTCCGCTGTCAACTCGGTTCAAACTGCCGCCGTCTGACGGTTGCTGGTGTTTCATCCCAAATGGCACACCTACTTCATAGATAGTGCACTACTTTTAACCCGGGCCCATGGTCCTCCTTGTCAAAAGTAGTGCGCTATGTAGAGAATTGGGTGCCATTTGGGAACGCAACCCAGGAGTTTCCGGCGCGAGGAGATCAGAAACACACATTAGAATGCTTGTCTAACGGTTGTCTAATGTTCATTCCACTAATTAGTTTTTTTCTAATTACAAAGCCTGATTTTGTTTGTTCTTAGGACCGACTGCTTGTCAGTGATGCGTTAGAAGGGCTAGGAGGTTGGCAGCTGCGTTAGGACAACAGAGACAGATACACACGGAGGATGCATGGGTGCCTACTCTCGTCAACATACCTGTCAGTTCAGAAGGAATCAGCGTGCACATGCAATAGTTTACAGAAGGGAGTGAGAGTTATAGCCTATTTGTGTCTGCAATCACCTGCTGAAGCCTTATGATAATGACGCTAGCTTTTAGCTGCTCGGAAGGTCACTACTGAAGTAGTGTAACTACACTGAACAGAAATATAAACGCAACATGCAACAATTTTAAGGATTTTACTGAGTTACAGTTCATATAAGGAAATCAGTCAATTGAAATAAATGCATTAGGCCCTAATCTATGGATTTCACATGACTGGTCAGGGGCACAGCCGTGGGTCGGCCTGGGAGGGCATAGGCCCACCCACTTGGGAGCCAGGACCACCCACTGGGGAGCCAGGTCCAGCCAATCAGAATTATTTTTTCACCACAAAAATAGCTTTTTTACAGACGTATATACTCCTCAGTTTCATCAGCTGTCTGGGTGGCTGGTCTCAGACGATCCCACAGGTGAAGAAGCTGGATGTGGAGGTCCTGAGCTGGCGTGGTTACACGTGGTCTGCGGTTGTGAGGCCGGTTGGTCGAACTGCCAAATTCACTAAAACGACGTTGGAAGCGGCTTATGGTAAATAAATTTATTCTGACAACAGCTCTCGTGGACATTCCTGCAGTCAGCATGCCATTTGCACGCTCCCTCAAAACCTGAGACATCTGTGGCATTGTGTTGTAGGACATTTTAGAGTGGCCTTTCATTGTGTAATGATCATGCTGTTTAATCAGCTTCTTGATATGCCTCACCTGTCAGGTGGATGGTTTATCTTGACAAAGGAGGAATGCTCACTAACAGGGGT